>CAUYRH010008021.1:0-101270 GCA_963574655.1 Perodicticus potto
CTATTTTCCCTGATCAGACTTGGGCTGCAAATAGGTCTGACTCAGTCTGTGAGTTCTAGCCCTTTGTCTCAGCTTTCATCCCCTGAGGGCCAGGTGAGTCTGAAGGTAAGCAAAGCAGCCTCTGCCCTGGTTGTCAGCTGAGTCTGCGTGTATTCTAATCCCTGCGCTCTGTCCCGGCCGGTACCGCCTCAGGCATGTCCTTCACGTGCCTTGGTTGCTGGTCCACTCTGCTAGTGGCTACCACAGGAGAAGCTGCCCACTTCCCCTGGCCGCCCAGAAGACTGGGTGTGTCTCCTCAAAACATCCCCAGGGGTGCGAGCCTTCCTGCTATTGTTCCCGTAGCTGCAGTTGCTGTTTTGTGCCTCTTTCCAGCTGGGCCTCCTCTCTGCTCACTTTCCTCTCACCACTCCCGAGATGGAAAATTAGCACAGATCAGCAACAGTCCGCGCCCCATCCACACCCCTCGAGAGAATCTCCAACAATCTGGACTCTGTGGGGGACAGGCCTCCAGACCTCAGGGTGAGAGTGGAGGGGAATACCAGGAACTCAAACTTGCAGGTAGAGAATATATACAGTTTTATGCAGTTTTATGCCTGGCGGGATAGTGCTGCGGCACCCTAGTAGGGGAAGGAGGTCTGGTTTTTAGGGGGTTTCTCCCATGGGGTAGAGTGGGAGGACATCTGAACTCTGCTTGCCTGTTTGTATGGAGGTATGGAGTATACTGTGAGCTGCTCTCATGGGGGAGGGGACTCCCGTCCACTTGGTGATGTGCTTTGTACCTTTTTGTTTGTGTCCTCGGGGTCTCAGGTCACCCCAGCAGGGTTGATGTGCGTTCTTCAACATTTTCTTTTGGCTCAGATCCACACCGTTGGCTTTCTTGCTGAGTTTCTGTCCTTTAACTGTCCTTCTGGATGGGAACCTCTGCGGAAAGCTGGCTACAAACCGCCATCTTTGCTCCTCCCCCAGATGACCATCTCTTAATACCCAGAACCTGTGAATGTATTACTTTTCATGACAGAAGAGCAAGGTAAATTGCAGATGACCTTATGCTATGGAGATTATCCTGGATTATTCAGGTAGGACCAATGGAATAACAAGGGAAGATAAATAAAATAAAATTGAAAGCTTGATACCGAAGGTGGGTAAACATAGTGCAGTGTGATATGAGAAGAACTCTACCAACCTACCCTCACTGGTTTTGAAGATGGAAGAGGGACATAGTTGGTCTCAACCCAGAAAAAACAACGATGTGGTTTCTCTCCGCTAGACCCTGCAGAAGAGGCAAAGGCCTGTGGACATTTGATTTGGGCCCATTGAGAAGCCGTGTCAGATTTCTGACTTCTGCAACTCTAAGACAATACATTCATACTGTTTCACACAGTGAGTTTGTGGAAACTTGTTATACCAGTGAGAGAAAACTAATATGCCAACTTAGAAAACCTAGCCAGCAGTTGCCTCCCCATTTCATCTTCCTCTGAACACCCCAGCATGCCAGACTAGTTTGGGTGTGCTCCTTTGAGCCCTCAGAGCTCCACCCTACCCTTGGTTGATTTCTGTCAGTAGTTAGAGAGGAGGGTGAGGGTAGGTGCTCACTTGTCTGATCTCTGACTTTAATCTCTTCGACCTCTGAGATCATTTTCTCTAGTTCAAGGGCGTTGCAACATGCATTGAGTTATGGCTATTGTTTACTATGTAGAAATAAAGTTATGTTTTGAATATATTAAACTACAACACATCCATATATAGGGTATCTACCTAGAGTATTCTAGCAGCTAATGTGTGTTACACAGGTTAATTTTGTGTAAGATTGGAAACAACACTATGAGATAGGTACTATAATTATTATCAACAACCTCACCATCATTCTTTGTTTGAATTTTGAAAAATGTTTATTTATTTTTGTTTTTATTAAATCATAACTGTGTACATGGATGCATTTATGGGGTTCAGTGAGCTGATTTGTTATACAATGTGAAATGCTTATGTTGAGCTGATTAACATAACCATCACCTTGCTTACTTATTTGTTGCGGTAAGACAATTACACTCTTTTCTTAATAGTTTTGAAATGTACCACTGACTCATGCACATTAGGTGAGGCCCCTCCCAATACCCTCCCTCCTCCCGCCTCCTTCCCTCCCCTCTCTCTCCTCTTCCCTTCTACTTTCTGGACTATGGTTATGTTTTACCATTGTTATGAATGTGTAGGTGATTATATATCGATTTCATAGTAGTATTGAGTAACATAGGAGCCTTCTTTTTCCATTCTTGAGATATCACTATTTTATTTACTTAGAAACTAAATGAACGCATTCAGAAGTTGGTAAATTGTTGAGCAAACTCCAAGGCGATGTGCTTTACTGTCCTGTGTTCAACCTTGGCAGTTTGCCTCTCGAGCCTGAGTACTTAATCAACCCAATCTGACAGCTCTTCAATATGTCCATAGAAGAAAAGTCTGTCCTCATAAATCACCTGTGATGCTAAAAGAGGAGGCTTTAGCTAAAAACGTTAAGGCTATCGTGCTGAAAATGACAGAGCCAGCCAGGGGAGTGCAGGAAAGCTGAAATCCAGGCACTGCAAGCTGGACAAACTTCACAATGGCCTCTAGCCTAGAACTTTTGGGGACCGTTTCCCTCTGTAAGAAATACACTGGTCTGTTAACAAAGATCAATAATCTTGCCATACCCCCCTGATTTCATTTACTAGGGGTCTAAAACTTCACTGTGTCTGTCTGAAGTACTTAGGGAAGTATTTAATGATATTGAGGAAGGTGGACTTGATCTTGGTTATTATGTGCTCCAGAGTCATGGAAATGGAAGGATGCACACATTGTGGTTATGGTGGATGGCGTGATGGTCCACACGGTTGTTGGTTATAGAGACCAGCACCAGACTTCATCCACTGGAAATACTGCCTGTTGGCAGTTCTCAACATACCCCTCACTGGAGTCTGTCTCCCAGGCTCAGGCTCTGATACCCAGAGTCACTAGTGAGTAGGACACAAGGATATCACATTTTGCCTCCTGCATGGAACTGTCCTTGAGATCTGTTTGCAGGGAATCCAAGCTAAAGATGTATGCTATCATCTTCTTTTTATTTTTATTTTATTTCATTGTAGTAAAAACATTTACTATGAATCTCTACTCTCAGCAAAATTTTGTGTGTACAGTACATTATTTTAAGGGTACAATAAATTATATTGACTATAGATACTATGCTATACATAGTACAGCAGATCTTTAGAGCTTATTCTTATTGCTTAACTGAAATACACAATCAGTAATTTCCAATTTTCCCCTCCTCTAACCTCTGGTAGCCACCATTGATTCTGTGAACTTGACTATTTTAGGTACCTCAAGTTAAGTGGAATCCTGGAGCATTTGATTTTCTTGCTACTGAACAAGAATCTAACTCCCTGAGAAACAACATGACATTTTCAAGTTTAACAAAACCAAAATTGTAACCCAGAACTCTGATCTTTTGGGTAAATATTTATAATGACTCTTATTCAAAAGCTTTTAGGTGCTCACAATGTTGAAATGGAAAAGGAACAGCTCAGGTTTTTTAACTACTAAATGATACACCGTGTTGAATGATTTTGTAGAGTCATATATTTATTTAAGTAGACTTAATATAGAAATCTAAATACTATGAAGTTAAAATATAGCGTATTAAAAATCGTAATACAAAACATTCATACTTGAAAGGTTTATGTTGAGTAAATTTTATTCACATCATAGTGCGATATAATTTTAGGATTTTAGAGATGGCAATAAAATCTTTATTTTAGTATAAATTTTAAAAATAATTAAGGATGAAAATTTAGTAAAATAACATACATGATTCAGTAAACATGGTACTTTTGTGCTTTGCACAAAGTAATCATTCAATAAACGTTCCAATCTGTTATGAGTAAGCCCCAAACATTGCACGATTTACCTAACTTATATCTGAAGTCAACCCTATGCTATATGTATAATTACTGTATTTTTAGATGTGAAGAGTCTGAGCCTTCCCAAGGTTAAGTAACTTGACCGATCTTACCAAACCATATGCTCTTTCTACTGCATTAGATGGATTCTTAATGAGAGGTTACTCTGTTATTAAAATATAAATCATTTTCATTCAGTTTTCTCTGGATTCGCTCTACCATAGTTGAGGGAGGACAATGATGACAAAACAATTCAAAAGTTCCAACTATGCTTGAGAAAAGACCAACATTTCTTGATGTGTCTGTGCAGTATTGCCCTGTACTTCTTTTTTTGTAATTTCAGATTAATACCAGGGTATAAATATTTAGGTTACATTGTTTTCATTTCTAAGGTAAAAGTTCAAGTTTAGCTGAGCTCTTCACTTGGGGGCGTGAACATTCTCACACTGTGCCCTGCACCCTTTTTTTTTTTTTTTGAGACAGAATGTCACTGTGTCACCCTTGGTAGAGTGCTGTGGCATCACAGCTCACAGCAATCTCAAACTCTTGGGTCCAAGTGATTCTCTTGCCTCAGCCTCCCAAGTAGCTGGGACCGCAGGTACCCATTATGGTGCCTGACTATTTTTTGTTGTTGCAATTGTCATTGTTGCTTAGCTGGGCGGGGCCAGGTTCGAACCCGCCACCCTTGGTGTATGTGGCTGGCACCATAACCACTGTGCTACGGGCGCTGAGCTCGTGCCCTGCACTTCTTGATCTGAAAAATCTGTGAACTCTCAGCCAGCAAGTATTTTGGCAGGACATAAAAGAATGAAAAAAAAAGGAAGATTGTGTTTGCTTTCTAAATTTTAATCATAAAAATTTTAAACAGATGCATAAATAGAATAGCGTGTGTATCTATCTATATATATTATTTATGATTCTTCTAAAAGACAGTCTCATCTCTTTCCCCCTATTTATTGATTTATTCAAACATTTGTTTATGTCTGCATAAAATGGATATTTATTTTATCACTTTGGATTATAATCTAGTACTCAACTATTCACTTTATTGCTCTAATGATTCCAGTTTTGGCCACTGGGAGCTCTTTCCCATTGGCTTCTGTATCCTTTGACACAGCTCATTTTTGATTGTTTGAGCATTTTCCTACGTTTTAGTACTGCGACATGTTCTAGGCTCATTTTGCATACTTCCTGATTCAGCTCTGGAATCAAGTATTTGGTCTTTTTTTTTTTTTTTTTTTTTTTTTGCAGTTTTTGGCCAGGGCTGGGTTTGAGCCCACCACCTCCGGCATATGGGGCCGGCGCCCTACTCCTTTGAGCCACAGGCGCCGCCCCGAGGTCTTTTTATTAGATGGTGATATTTAAGGGCCAAGATCTGAGTGTTCCCAGTTCTCAATCTGTTAAAATTTCATTGATTCTTTGCCTTCTCAACAAATAAAGGTAGATAACATATACGTACTTATTAAACATTGTATTCACACATGCCTACAATTATTTCTGTATCTGTGTGTGCGCACGTGCATATGTTAACATTGAATTCTTGCTGAGTTTTCCTACTTTTCAGACTTGCCCTTTTTTGACAGGGAATAGTTTCTACTGAGAAGTCTTTGATTTCCCTATGTTTTTATTTTTTCTGTATGATGTATGGTCTTCATTTCTGATGAATTTTAAGATTTTCTCCTTGTCATTGTTTTTCTGCAATGTAATTATTATGTGTTCTTCTGTGGTTTTCATTACAGTTGTCTTTTTTTATCGTTTTCATTTACGTTCTTAAAACTCTGAGATTAGAGTTTTATTAAGTTTGAGAAAATCATCTCTATTTTTAAGAAAGTGGGAAGAACATGTTCGAAGAAACTTTTTTTTACAGTTTCTAAGTCTCTGTTTGTTTTCACTTGGTTTTATCTTCCTGTGATTCATTTGAATCGATTCTATTGTTAAACTCTAAGTTCATGGATTTTTTTTTTCCCCTGCAATTATCTCTAACAGGTATAGCTTAAAAAAAATATTTTTCATTTCTTTCATCCTTTCCTTTAAATGTCTGAAAATTGTTATAACAGTGGTTTTAAAATACTTAGCAACTCATGTCATCATTTCTGTCATTTGTGTGTTTATATTAACTGGCTCTTTGCTTAGATATGGGACATATTGGCCTGGTTCTTCAGATGTCTAATAATTTTTTTGAGACAGAGTCTCACTCTGTCATGCTGGGTAGAGCACCATGGTATCATAGCTCACAGCAACCTCAAACTCCTGGGCTCACCTCTTGCCTCAGCTCCCTGAGTAGCTTGGACTACAGGCACCTGCCATGATGGCCACTTCATTTTTCTACTTTTTAAAAATAGAAACTCTTGCTCAGACTGGTCTCATACTTCTGAGCTCAAGCGATTGACGTGCATCGGCCTCAGTGCTGGGGTTACAGGCATGAGCCACCAGGCCCAGCAGTGCCTAATAATTTTTTAACAGACATGATATATTGTGAATGCTATCTTGTTGAGTGACCCTAATTTTGTTATCTTTATCTGAAGAATATCAATAGGCATTTGAGTTACTTTGGGATCATCAGATCCAAAGTCTGTTTTTAAGATAAGCTAGGGCAATTCTAGTTTATACTGTAATCCAAGGACAGTCCACGCCTGGGTTAAGCTTACTGACTATCCCTGGCGGTTCTAATTTATACTGTGATCCGAGGATATTCCACATGTATGTTAAGTTTAGTGACTATCCCTGGCAGTTCGAGTTTATACTGAAATCCAAGGGTAGTATAAGTTCACCTGTGTTAAGCTTACTAACTCTCCCTGGCAGTGACCACTTCCTCCTGTCTTGGTTGGACCTTGAACACCTTCCTGTGCTATCCAAGCCTTTGGGATTATTCCGCTTACAGTTCTCATCAGCCCGGAGTTCTGGCGTTGCCCTTTATGCACATAAGGCCTTTATACACCTCTATACACCTCAGCAAGGCTAAGATCTTATATTATGTTTGGAGATTTTTTTGTCTCCATGGCTCCTCCTTCCCTGGATCTCCACCCTAAACCTCCCAACCTCTCGTCTTGGTCTCTGCATCAAAGGGAAATTGCTCAGATGGGTTGACTTTTGATTTTATATATTCATGATTTAAAAATGGCCTTCTGGCAGACATTCGATACCACTGCATAACTCACCTTATTTTTTTCTCTTTGCTCAAATGGTATAGTCTTGCACAGCTTGTTATGATATCTAGAAATAGTTGCTTCATATATAGTAATGCTGATTAGCTATCGGCAACTGTTTTTCCTGACTTTATGCTTAGCAGTTATGGACATTGCCATCAAATGAAAGCAAGTGTTGGGTAATGGTTTCTCCAGGCATAAGAAACGTTCTCATGTCGTGTGACCCTAGATTTAACAACACATTCTAACCTATGAATATTCTCTGACTTCAATTTCTAAATACATTTTCTTTTTTTGAGACAGAATCTCACTTTCTTGCCCCCAGTAGAGTGCCATGGCGTCAGAGCTCACAGCAAACTCAAAGTCTTGGGCTCAAGTGATCCCCTTGTCTCAGCCTCCCAAGTAGCTGCGACTACAGGCACCTGCCACAATGTCCAGCTATTTTTAGAGACGGGGTCTCACTTTTGCTCAGGCTGGTCTAGAACCCCTGAACTCAGTCAGTCCACCTGCCTTGGCCTTTCAGACTGCTAGGGTTACAGGCATGAGCTGCCATGCCCAACTAATTTCTAAATTCAGATGTTTAATGAACTAATGTTATTTTTATTCAGTTTTAATATTTGACAAAAAACCCTCTAATTTTTTTATGTAAAATATTTAAACAGTTTGGAAAGTGTAAATGGTCACATCAGCTAACTGGCAATAAAATTTAAAATGTACTGTTAATCGAGGAAGATAATTATGATGCATGCAATACACACAAAAAAATGTTTTGGTGAGAAAACAGTAGAATTATCTATTCTGATACTCAAACCTATACAACCCACCTTTGAAATGTGAACACAGGAAAGATTTTGCTTGTAATATACTAAAAAAGAAAAAGAAAAACAAAGCAGAAAGTACCCATAAAGGTCATAAACTTTGCATTTTGCTTTTCCTTCTGAGACCTTCAGCCATTGAATATGCATTTTCATAAGATAAATTCATGGAAGAAGTCTCCACATGCGAGAGTGAAGGTTGTCTCAGCTCACTGAATGAGAACAGAGAAAGAACTGTTATAATATTCATAAGCCAAAGTTACTCTGAAAAAAGAGATTTTTTTTTTCAAAAAAGCAGAGCATGACACTTTATAATGCGTCAGACTACAGAATTTATTCATATTCAATAAGCCTTGTTGTGTTTTTTTGATTAAAGATAATATAGGGTCTTGTACAAATGACATTCTTGATGTACTTGAAGAAAATAAATGTTTAATGTTAGGAAAGCATAAGAGCAGAGTTTTTAAAAGCAGCACTTAAAAATGAGCTCAAATTTACTGTGAGGCAGGTGAAGAGTCTCAAATTTGACAATTTAACATCAGTCATCTGTTTGGTTTAATAAGCCTGCGTCTTCTGAGAGGTTGAAGAAAGCAGTGCCTCTGTGATCAGATTGTCATCACTAATACAACTGGAAGGGCTGGGGAGATATGTCTCCAGGCCTTCCAGGGACTGGACATTTTTAGCCAATACGGAGAGGAATCAGAGAGACTGCTGTCACAAAGAATGTAACTTTCAGCTATAAAAACATAGCAGTTTTAGCTAAAACAATGACTCAAACATCCAGTTGAATTGAATCCATACGGACGTGAATACCCATATCCATATTTATGTCTATACTTCATGTCTGTATCTGTCTATACAAGAAATTGGAGGGGGGGTGCCATATAAAAGGAAATTAATTCCTAGAGAAGTTCTTACTTAATCTGAAATTTGGGTCTCTTAATGGAAATGGAATGAAGAGAATTTATTAAAATAGGGTATTAAGCAAGTGGTATAGAACGCGTCCTTCAACTTACTCACATTGTCTCAAAATATACACATTGTAGAATTGATGTATATAAAAGGAAAACAGTGGGAGGTCTAAACAACTCAGATGTGAGTATTTGGGATGTACTCAGATTCCATGCGGACTCAGATTTGAAAGGTTTTTTATTATCTCAACATTGAATAGAATACGGCTTCTTACTATCCATAGTAATCAAAATATAGCTAGTCCAATGGCTAACTTGGCCCTGAACCTTACACAGCCTGGGGTTTACCTGCTCATAAACTTGCACAAAACTGAAGACAAGGCACCAGATGGCCTTAGTTCATTCCCACCATCCTTTCTCCTCATTATCCTTTGACTTAAAAAGCAAAGTTCAGTGTGGTGGTTGATAGGAAAATTGTTCATGAGCAAATATCCCGCCTGATTTATCCAGACAAATCAGTCTCTGGACACACTTGATGTTTCTCACCATTAACAGAGCATACTGTCAGGAAGAGACTGTCATGGGAAGTTTTCCTTAGTTGTAAGTTGATTTATAACAGAGTTTGAGGCATCAAACTGTTTTGGTTACTGTATAGCTTTTAGTATAATTTGAGTTTTGTAATGCGATGCCTTCAGATTTTTTCATTGTACTTAGGAATTCTTTGGCTTTTCAGGTTCATTTTTGTTCCAAATGAAGTGTAGAATTACTTTTTTGAGATCTGTGAAATACGACATTGGCATTTTGATGAGATTGTGCTGAATCTGTGAATCACTTGGGCATTTTGGACATTTTAACAACATTGATTCTACCAGTCCATAAGCACGAGCTGTTGTTTCATCTGTTTGCGTCATCTGTGGTTTCTTTTATCCGCATGGTACTGGTATAAAAGTAGTGACATAGACCAATGGGACAGAATAGAGAACTCAGATATAAAACCATCTACCTACACCCAACTAATCTTAGCCAAAGCAGATAACAACATATGCCAGGGCAAGGAAGCCTATACAACAAGTGGTACTGGGAAAAATGAAGAGCCGCACAGAGAAGAATGAAGTAGGACCCTTATGTGTCACTATATGCAAATGTCAATTCAAGATGGACAAAAGGCTTCTATGTAAGACATGAAACCATAAAAATTCTAGAAGAAAATGTAGGAAAAACTTTATAGACATCATCTTAGGGAAAAATTTTATGACTAAGACCTTAATGGAAAATACAACAACAAAAATAAATAAATCACACTTGATTAAAGGTAAAAAGCTTGTGCACAGCAATGGAAATAATCAGATTAAATAGACAACCTACAGGATGAGAGAAAAATACAGACTATTCATGCTATAAAGGCGAATATCCCGAATCTACGAAGAACTCAAATCACAAAGAGAAAGCAATCATTAAAAAGTAGGCAAAAGGTGTGAATAGGACTTTTTCAAAAGAAGATAGACTAATGGCCAAGAAACATATGAAGAAATGCTCAACAAAATTAATCATTAGGGAAATCCATATCTCACCACAATGAGATGCCACTTTGTCCCTTTTTAATACCAGTCAGAATGGCCATTACTAAAAAGTAAAAAACAATAGATGCTGGAGTGGATGCAGAGAAAAAGGGCCATGTATTCACCATCGATGGGATTGCAAATTAGTACAACCTCTAAGGCGAACAATATGGAGATTCCTTAAACAAATAAATGTAGAGTTACCATTCAACCCAGCAATCCCATTACTGGGAAGAAGTTGTTTTTATCAAAAAGACACCAGCACTCAAATGTTTATCACAGCACAATTCACAAATGCAAGGATGTGGAATGAATCTGAGTGTCTGCTGATACATGAGGGGATTAAGAAAATGTGTTAAAGATACAGGTGTGGAGTACTACTCAGCCATGAGAAGGAATGAAATGTCTCTTGCAGCAACTTGGATGAAATGAAGTTATCTCAGGAATGGAAAAACAAGCCGCACATGTGCTCTCTAATAGTTGGGAGCTAATCAGTGGGCACACACAGGCACAAAGAAATGTAAAGGTCATTGGAAATCAAGAAGTGGGGAGTGGGGGAGGAGGGGAGTGGTGAAAACATACCGGTCAGGTACAATGAACATTATTCTGGTGATTGGTATACTAAAAGCTCCAACTTAAGCATTATAAAAGGTATTCATGTAATAAAAACATTTGTACTCCCTTAACATTTTGAAATAAAAATGCAAATGAAATGCAAATAATTTCACTTGTATTGAAGTGCACATTGAAAGGTGAAGGAAAAAAAAATTTGAGGCATCATGTAGGCAGTGGTTGATAAAGCACCACCCATGGTTGGAGACAGTAGAAATCATCTGGGCTGCTGTTTATGTGATCCGCCCACTAGAGAAATCTTCATAGGATCAACACATTTCATTTCATCCAGACATAGGTGACAGTGGGTCTTGCCATTACGTATCGGTTTCTGCTACCTTTGGAAATCAATCAATCTGGCCAGTCCATTTCCCAGAGCAAATATGTAAACAACATCATTGACGCCTCAAGTGTACAAGTTTGAACAAGGCACATAATGTACGTTTGAGCAGTGTTTCATTTATGCCGTATGACTGAGGTACATCATGGGCCTCGGTAAGTAATGAATACAAAGGTAACGGCACTCAGAGAAATTTACAAATAGTCCCTCTCTCAATTTTCTTCCTCTTGACAATTTTGTGCCTGTCAAATGATACAGCAACAACACCCATTCAATGCGTTTTGCTCTTTGTGTGACACTCACTGGCAAAGGTTCATTTTTTTTTCTCCTTGGGTGATATTTCTAGATGAAGCAAAGTGCCTGAAAATTTCTTTTAATTTATTTGCAAAGCTGAATTCAGCACCATGATTCATTGTAACTGCTTGAGAATACCATGTGAGCATAAAAAATAAAAACTCTGTAGAAAGGAAAATTCAAAGCACACCATTTGTTAGAATCAATTTCTTTCTTTCTTTCTTTCTTTTTTTTTTTTTGCAAGCAAGCACTTCAATCTCAATAGTGTTTCAAAGTCTCCAAAGCTTATAATGGTAGTGATACACATATTTTTCTCTCTGAAAAAACAGGCCAAGAGATAATGAAACCATAATTTCAAAATATTGCAACTGATATAAAATGGTCACATGTGTGGTTCTGAAACCTCTCTACAAGTACTTTCTGTAAAATAACCATATATTAAACGCAAAGAGTAAGGAAAAACAATTTTAAAAAAGAGAAGGCAAAGCTAGGAAATACTCGATATTGTTGGATAACACTCTGTTCAAATCAGCGTTTCATTAATCCAGCTTGAATAAACTTAATTCCCTCCTACATCATAATCAAGAAAGGCTTGAAATGATAAAAACTTCTAGATGGAGTTTAGAAGTCAGTGAATTCAGCATAGCCAATTTGCTCCTTTATCTAAATAATTACATCAGTATCAGAGGCCTTTTCTGGCTGTCACACAGGTGTGCAATTTAAAACATTTTTAAGATAGTCATTAGATGATTTTGGAAAACCAGCATCTATCAATTTATACATGCATACTCATAAGCACATTACACGCTAAATTTACTTGCAGCTGGCTCATATTGGGTGAAAAGAGGAGATCTAACATTTTGAAATTTGGTTTTGTGCCTCAGCTTTCAAAGAGTTAAATGAGGTTCCAGTGGAAGGTCTGGTTGAACACAGTTTATTTTTTGCCTCACAGATCCTTTTCAGTATTTTTCTAAGCTCCCAGGAGTCTTCTAAACATTGGTTGGAAACCAATAAGATAATCCTCTTCTCTTGTTTTATTAACAGGAAAACTAACCGCTAGAGAGGTTGTGACTTACTCAGTACTGTGTAATTAGTAGTTGAACTTCGGAGAACAGATTCCCGCTTTGCTCTACTATACAGGAAACATATTTTGACCTTTATTTTTGTGTCAGCAAGCATTTCACTATTTTTACATTTATTAAAATAGTTACCTTTTTAAGATTTGGATACAATTTGTTATGCAACAGACTTTGTGATGTAAAACAGAAAATGAAAATGTGTACTTCTAAAATCAGTATCTTTATGGATCTGGGGCTTTTGTTTCCCCCCACCCCTTTTCATGCTTTCAATACTCATTTCAGAGCGGGGATTTCAAGCTATTGCAAAACTCTTTATTATTACATAATCGGTTGATAAATTTAGATTTCCTCAAAATCCTAAAACCTTAAGGAATATGTCAAAAGCCACACTCGGAATCTGTTATAGTAGCTCATGCCTGTAACCCAGCACTTTGGGAGGCCAAGGTGGGAAGGATTGCTTGAGGCCAGAAACTTGAGGCCAGCCTGAGCAACATAGTGAGACCCTTTCTCTATAAAAATATAGAAAAATTAGCCAGGTGTGATGGTGCATGGCTGTAGTCCCAGCTACTACTCAGGAAGCTGAGGCAGGAAAATCCCTTGAGCCTAGCAGTTTGAGGTTGCAGTGAGCTATGATGACACCACTGTACACCCCAGCTTGGGCGATAGAGTGAGACCCTGTCTTGACAGACAAATGTATACTTGCTATTAAATTCAAACCAACCAAACAGCTCTTGTGCACAGGTGGAAGTAAAACTCAACAGAAATCAAGCAGGTGGGCGTTGGGAGGGTGAAATCGTACCCAATGGGGTGCACTATCTGGGTGATGGGCACGCCAGCCCGTCATCATCTTAAGTTTGTCTCTAGCGAAACAAAAGCAATTTATGTAACCAAAACATTTTTACTCCTGTAATATTCTGAAATAAAAAAAACCACACAGATGAAAGTCAATATGCACAAAATATTTTTAAAAACTTAAATCTATGTATTTTTTATTTTACATGCATGCACACATATAATATCAAACTACAAACTAGAAAAATATAAGTGATAAATAATAAATTGAGAAAAATTTGCAACACAGATGAAGATTTATTTTATGGATGTGCTAAGGGCTTAAACAAAGCAATAAAAACACATATATTGGGACATATATATGGACATATATGTACAAAAACATGTATGTATATGCAGTTTTCAGAGAAATAGTAATGAGAAGACCATAATGAAGATATGATAGAAGACAAGTAGAGCAGATTCTCTCAGTAGGTCTATTTTGTAAATGAAAAACAATACCAAGTGGGATCAAAGTAGTCGTAATCTCTACTACACACTGAAATACGTAAAAAGGTACATCCACCTGCTAGTGAATCAGGGTTGGGAATGATCCTGTGGGCTTAGCTGGGACACAACTACAAGTAGGTTTGGAAATACCAGCTTAAAAATATACAAAGACTTCACATGGAAATGGCTTTACATAAAAATGGAGATACGTGCCAAGTTTTTTCCTAGAAACTTCTTTACAAAGTCTAAGGCATTGATAAAGAAAAAATTAGAATTGAAATATTTAAAGATTACATGTATGTAGAGAAATATTTTAGTGATTATAATACTAGACAGCTCTTCCTAGCTTATGCACACATATATACATCTGTAATTTTCTTTGTAATATTTTGATATTATTATGACTTAGTATTTGTATTGGCAAGATTGTCATATATAAGATGGCTAAAAAATAACAAAATCTTTTAACAGCTCTTGGGAATTTCTATTTTTTTGATACCCCATTGCCGTGGTTAGAAATCACTTAAAGTGGTTCTGCAATAGTTTTGCAAACAAGGCTTTTTAATTCGCTGTAAAATTTTTGTTATAAATTTGAATTGCTATTCAAAGAAGATGTACATAAGATCTCCGAACTTCTCTGAGCTCCAAAATATGAAAATGAGGACAGGTAAGAGATCCTATTGACTTTAAGGGTGACTGTGTCTGTTTTCATTTCTAGATTAGATTATTTCTGCATTAGAATCTAGGTCTTCAAAGATTTTAATGAGCAATTTGTGGTCCATAAACCACAAGCAATAGTTTTTTTTATTTAAACATGGTGTCAGTACTTATAGTTCTTTAAATAATCTATAATCAATCATCGTGAACCTTGATTTATCAAGTAGCCAATTCGGTGATCTCATAAGCTCTGAAGTAAACATGAGAAAATGTTCTTTTTTAAATTACTGAAATGGTAAATACTATTATTGATGGCATTTGAAATTTAATAAGAGGGTTTCTAAGATATCTTCGAAGCCTTACCATGTGTTCTCTATCATTGTTTTCTTTCTTTCTTTCTTTTTTTTTTTTTTTGTAGAGACAGAGTCTCACTTTATCGCCCTTGGTAGCTCCAACTCCTGAGCTTAGGCAATTCTCTTGACTCAGCCTCCCGAGTAGCTGGGACTACAGGCGGCCGCCACAATGCCCGGCTATTTTTCTGTTTTGCAGTTCAGCCGGGGCTGGGTTTGGACCTGCCACCTTTAGTATATGGGGCTGGCGCCCTACTCCCTGAGCCACAGGTGCTGCCTGCTATCATTGTTTTCTGAGGGTAGAAATTGTAGAGGTTTTATGATTGTTGTTGCTTTCGATTGTTTTAATGGCTCTACATGATATTTTCTATTATAATAGTTCTGAGAAAGAAGACATTTAAATGATTCTATATAAACCCAGATCATTTGTATTCACATTTAAAACTTTCAATGAAACAGACCAGTCTATTTTCTAAACTCTTCTAAATAATGACTTTCTTACTACTTGCCGTTGCTATGTGATCATTTGCATCGTTTAATTTATCCATCTTGGTTAATGGCAATTCTGCCCTTCCCATAGCTCAGGTCAAAATTCTTGTGATGTCCTTGATGCTCGTTTTCTCTTAAGCTCTTTAAACCCTCTAGAAATGACACGGTCACACATGGAAACAGACCATCCTTGGCTGTTGCCGCAAATGTCCGAGTAGCCTCCTCTTGTTCCTGCATTGCTGCAAAGGATTCCTCACTGTAGCCTCAAGTTCAGTCTTACTTTGCTCATTTGACTCTCCAGAGCCTTGCAATGACTCTCAAGAGTGCCCCCAACGCCATGTCCCGCTTCATCTTGGCTGTCCCACCTTCTCTCTCTCTACCGACCACAGTGGCCTTTTTACCATGCTCCCTCCTGAGACCCTTGGACCTGGTTGTCCCTTGGCTGGAATGCTTTTTCCCAGAAAGTATAACTTTTTTTTGCAATATGTCCTACTGTGTCTAAAACATCTAGAATTTTAACATGACCTCTAAGAGTCCCAACCCATATTCTTGAATTACCTGACTCCGTCGTACTGTTCTTATTATTCACACAGTATTTATCCATATCTAATGTCCTGTATATTTCCTGTATTTTTTCCAAGTCTTTTTTTTTCCTCTCTGGTGATATATACTACCAGGAGGTGAGGAATGACTAGTCTACCCAAAGCACAGTGCCAGGGATATAGTATGTGCTCAGTAGACATTTAAATAAGTAAATCTAATTGACCTTATCTTAACAATTATAAGAAATCCTACTTAGTAATAACATGCTTGATTTCATCATAAGACTCAGTAAACTTAAATGACTTTGGATGTTAAATAGAAAAGTCCTCATCTCTCAATTGAACTTTGACAGAGTAATTATTTAATACCTACTGCAATATTAAGGGCAACTTATAGCTTACAGTCACTTACACACTGATTAGCCTTGTTTTATAAATTTCAGGGGATTATAAACCCCAGTAGGAGAGACAGAAAGGTTTACCAACGTGAACTAGGAATAGTATGTTGAAGCTTCCATAAAGATATGGGTTTGGCCATGGAAGAATTCTTATACCTTTAGATCAAGCTTTAAGTTAATTGTGAAATTAGTTAACATTCCCGGAATGGATGTGATTTACAGAATAATATATGTGATTCTTTCAGGCTGGGACTAGATATTATGGAAAAGTATAAAAATTATAAGTATAAAGATCTTCACGGACTAAAAGGTATGTATTAGTGAGAAATGAAAAATGAGTGTCCTTACAGCAAAAACAGTCAATTTTGTGATACACTTTCTCAGCCAGGAATTTTTCTCTGATGTGTTTAAAAATCATAAACTTTTTATTGTTAAGATATAATTACTAAGTAAAAACCAAACAAACACCCCCAAAAAACCTAATTCTTAGTTGTAATTATATTATAATTTTTTACCACATTTCTGACCCAAATTGATATTTGTGATTAAAGATGCCATAATTGGAGAATAATTTGTTATACTATTTTGATACACTCGAGCTAAAATACTGTACTTTCAAAATAAACGGTCTTCTTGCACAACGTTTACTAAAGTTAGAATTATGGATGTAGGTTAATAAGAAAGAATTAGTACTTGTGGCAATTAAAGCATTTATATGTCATTTTATATTAGTGACAAGTCTAGTCCTAAGTAAAATAATTTCAGATGAAAGTAAAATTATCATTCTACTTGCAAGTCCACATTTAAGTTAAACTTCAGGAAAGCAAATGTCATTTGTAATTGGTTTTGGGTACGTAATTTTGGGTAGATGAAAATATCTAGGGATGACACATTTGTCATACAGGAGACAAGTTAATCAATGCCTTTACAATTCATAGAGCATAACAGTAACTATTGTGATAAAAAGAAAAATATGCCTCTTACTTGTATTTCTAGTGCAAGGGAGGCCAAGGCGAGTGAATCTCTTGAGCTCAGGAGTTTGAGACCAGCCTGAGCAAGAGCGAGACCCCATCTCTACTAAAAATAGAAAAACTAGTTGGGCATTGGGTTGGGTACCCGGTGTCCCTGATCTTTGGGAGGCTGAGGCAGGAGGATCACCTGAGCCCAGGAGTTTGAGGTTGCTGTGAGCTATCACGCCAAGACACTCTACCCAGGGTGAAAGAGTGAGACTCTGTCTCAAAAAAAGAAAAATAAAAAAAGAATATTAGAAACAGTGAAGTATTATATTTTTTTCTGTGCCTTAAAATTGAATTTGAAACAAACAATCAAAGACAAAGTCATATATTAACCCTTTCATCTTTAAAAACTGGGCTATTTTGCAGAGATTATCAAATGTTAAGATGGCATAACACAAAATAGACAAATTGCCTAATGCAAATATAACTATAGTCCCAGTGTTATCTTTGTCTTTTGTGGTTTATATCGGTGAGTTTTCTCTTTTGCCTCTGAGGGAATTTAAAAGTCTAAAATCAGCTTCCATAAATAGTTTTCAATAGAAGCTAGCACAACATATGGGTAGGATTAGTGTTAGATAATCCACGAAAACGATGATGAATATATTTGCCCCCAGGAAAAGATCAACATATAGAATGAAAAAAAGGCAAAGCAAAACAAAATTTAAGGCATTTTATTCAAAATCAAAATTGCAAAACAATTAAACAGAAATTCAATTAAATACGTGGTCTTGAGCCTTTTTAGGTCCATTCTGATAGCGTTCCTCTTAAAAAGTAATGGCTCAGTTTTGATTTTTCAAATGAGGTTAGGCTTGGTTTTCAGAATTTCATTCGATAGTAATTCAATTACTAAGATAAGCTAATGTCAGCCTTGGGATACATTTTTATGCTATTTATTACTACAATAAATGAATTTATTTATGTGTTGTTCTCCTAAAACTTATTTGAAAACAAAATATCGCTTTGCCCTAGCCTATTACTTACTCACAAACCTCTCGTCCTTTGTTGTTCCTACATTTATGGCTAAATAACACGTGAAAGTTTCCTGGAAAAACTTACTTTTCTGCAATTACTAAGGTGGATTTTTTTAATTCTTTATTAAATTGTAACTGTGTACATTAATACATTTATGGGGTACAATGTGCTGATTTGATACACAATGTGGAATGCTTGCTTCTAACTGATTAACATAACCGTCTCCTTCCTTATTTGTTGTGGTAAAAACATTCACACTCTGTTCTTAATAGTTTAGAAATGTATCATTGCATTATGCACATTAGGTTGGATCCCCCCCAAACTATCCTTCTTCTAGACCTCCCCCCCTCCTCTCCCCTCCTCTCCCTTCCCTTCTCTTTCCTCTTCCCTCCTTCTTTCCGGACTATAGTTATGTTTTACCATTCCTATGAATGTGTAGGTGACTATATACTGATTTCATAGTAGTGGTGAATACATTGGGTACCTTTTTTCCCCATTCTTGAGATACTTTATTAAGAAGAAAGACATTTGCACCAGAATGTTTATTGCAGCCCAATTCAGAATTGCCAAGTCATGGAAGCAACCCAAGTGCCCATCGATCCATGAATGGATTAACCAATTGTGGCATATGTATGTACTAAGGGGAAATTTTAATTGTCCAGGAAGGGTCATGAAGAATAAGAGGAAGGCAGTTAGGTCCCTAAACTGATTTTATTACTATTTGTTTATTGATGGTTATGATTTTGTTTGCCATTTGTTTATGGCAGTGTGTGCTCGAGTTCTGTACTTTTCTTCAGATGTAAATATTAATTTAATGGAATAGAATATCAATCTATTAGCTCTAAATTTATAATTTGATTAATGAATGGTTGTCTCTTTCGTCTCTCGGTGGTTGATTCATCCATGTAAATATACTGCGGGCCATCTAGTATGCATTTAAAAGTTGGATACTATAAACTGTAGAAGTTGGATGGAGAAAAACTGTACGACATATAAATTTAGCTATTGGAAATTGATGAGACAGTAGTATAAAAACTCTTGCAGCTGTAATAAAGTAGGTACCCATCTACCACAATGACGTCTTCTCATGCAATGCTCGAGATAATCATCTTGCAGATGTGTACACCGGAGTTGAGCTGCCAATGTATGAATTTCAAGTTCTTACCGACACCTGTGTTCAAGCTAGTGGTCACCCCACATTTTTCAGTTAAGATCAAGTAGTTATAAAAGACTGATTTCTAAAAAAAGTAGTCTTGTCTGGGAAATCTTTTAAAAAGCCGAAGAAGGAAAACATTTATATGTTGGTGATTAACATTATAGATTCAGTTGACTTCAAATTCCATTCATTGCTCATTTTGGAAAGTGATCCTTAAGTACTCACATGTAATATAAGTTACCGTTAGCCCAAATATTGCTTCTAAATGTGTCTTTAGCAGGAAAAATAGCAACACATTCAAAGTAATTGACTGAAGAGTGACTAACAAAAAAACACCCAGACATGAGCAGACTTAAAGGACTCCTACGAAAGACACTAACACACTTTACAGTACGAGAGAACTTAATTCAGTACAATGCTAGTGAATGCTAAAATACGTGCTCTAGTGACAGAGCGGGTAGGACTCAGCTTTGTAAAATCTGCCGATTTCTGACAAGCAAATGTCCTTGTCGTGGCAGACTGTAGACTAATTATGTTTAAAAACTACCTCCCAACATTCCTGACAATCTCCCTGCCTCAGCCTCCTGAGCAGCTGGGACTACAGGCAAGCAGCACCTTGCCCAGCTAAGTTTTGATTTTTTTTTTGTAGACCCAATTTCTTGTAAGCCACTAGAACCAGAACCAGCACTTTCTTGGCCAGAAAGGGCAGAGGGAGGGAGCAGGTCCAGTGACCCCTGACACAAGCTTTGCAGTTAGAAAGCCAAGTTTCCAGTCCATTTTTGCAAATGATTTGCCTTAACCCTTCGGACAAGTTGGGCACATTTACTACACTTCGGTTTTGTCACTTGTGGAATGGTACTAACGACATTACTAACATCATAAAGTTAGTGTAATGATTAAATAATCATTTACATGACACACGTAAAACACTGAGAAGAATGTCTAAAGAGTAATTTCCTAACAAGTGGTGTTTATTGCCCATTGACTGCTCGTAGATGTAAGGCTCCGTTTATGACCACGAGAATTACAGCTATTACTTTCCTTCATTTTTTCCTTGAGGTGTGCCTATAATTTTATTTCTGTTAATCATAGACTGCTATTAAAAATAAATTCTCACTGACTCAGAGGTGAAATACATATCAAGTGTAATTTTCCAAAGCTCATGTAGCACAGTGTTATAATTTTTCATCATCTTCCTGCACATGAAAACAAACTTTAATGCTCTTTTTTAAAAAAAATACGGTAATGATTTGTGACAGCCGGTGATATATCTCACTGTTTTTGACATTTACACTGATTATCAAATATTTTCTATTTCAACATAGCATATTTCCTATATACCACGACTTTGGGTGTCCGTCTTCTCAAGTTTGGTTTTATTTTATGAGATCCCAATTATATGTAATTATAACGTGTTAACAAATAACATTCACTTACAGTAGGCACTTGAATGCTTACCACTGTCCTTGAGAATTCAGCACTATACTTTGGTGTGGATATTGAGGTTCTGAGACGTCAAGTAATTTGCCCCCAATTACACTGGAATCTGAACTTAAATTAGTGATATAATCAGTGGGCAGAATTAAGTCAGGGAAGAGAAAACCTTTCTAGAGCACCATTCGCTCAGAAAGGAGGCAGAGATTATCTCTACAGCCTAGTGAAGAGTTACTTGATCTCATTTGTATCAAGAAAAACTTCAACTCTAAGAGCAAGTCATTGGATCTATGGACTGCTGGTCCCAGGGAGTTGAGGGTTAGCTTTTTCTTTTTTTAAGACACAGCCTTGCTCTGTTGCCTGGCCGGGGTACAGTGGACTCCTCACAGCTCATGGCAACCTCAAACTCTTGGGCTTGAGCCATCCTCCTGCCCCAACCTCCCAAGTGGCTGGGATTTCAGGCATACACCTCAATGTCTAGCTAATTTTTGATTTTTTGTTTTTCTGTAGAGACAGGATCTTGCTATTATTACCCAGGCTGGTCCCAAATTCCTAACCTCAAGTGTGAGCTTCCTGCCTTGGCCTCCCAAATGGCTAGGATTACAGGCATGAACCACTGTGCCCAGCAAGATGGCTTTGTTTTTATTTGTTTGTTTGTTGTTTTTTTGTCAAAGAGAACTTCCAAAGCAGATGACAACCTATAAAAACATCATGACCCTATTGAAATGGTCTCTAGTGAAAGGTTTCCTTATGTTGTTGCTGCTGCCTTGGGGCCACGTTCGAACCCGCCACTCTCACTGTGTGGGGCTGATGCCTACTCACTGAGCCACAGGCGCTGCCCAGAAAGATTTCCTTTTTAAACATCCCTTCTCTTCTTAGAATAAATGCAGAGACCGGTTATATTAGGGAATTTTGCTAAGAGACTTCTACTAGAACCTGTGATAGGAGAGAAGAAATTGGGTTGAGTCAGGAAAGGATGCAGCTTTACTTCATACTGTTTGGTAGAAAAATCAGTATTTCCCAGTAATAGGCCAGTTCTAATATTTGAGGTCCAACCAGTTCCTTTCCTCCAGTTTAGATAAGCTTTATTGTTCCCTGTGGAGAATGGTGATAGAAAGTTTTTTAGCCCTTGTGAGATGATATCTAATTTAAACTTGCAAAAACCGCGTCAAAGCCTAAACTGTTATATATTTGCCATGTGCTTCTCAGGAGAGTCATTCATACATGGCATGGAGAGGTTTAATAACAGTGGATAAAAACACAGGCTTAAGTTTCTCTATGCAAATACATTTTTTAAAACCCAGCGATGCTTAGAAAATGGTATGTGCATTTCATTATGTTTTTCCACCTTAACAAAATCAAAGATAAGATGGATCCATTTAGTGCAAACCCAAACTAAACGTAATATCACACCCTGCAGTCAGTGTTGGAATGTATGAAAGGCTATATTTTTACTATTTAGCACTAACAAGTTTTGGTGCAGACTCTTATTCCGTCCTAAGGTACCAAGTTCATATTACCCCTCAGTTGATGACATTGAAAAACAGCCATTAGAAGTTCAACCAAAGGATTTTACTGCCTGCATTAGTTTAGTAATTGAGACAGTCTGCCTCTAGATATAAAAGAAGTTCAGTGTAATAACACAGTATTGAAAAGCAAAAAATAATGAATCCTGCTGGGCACACAAATAAAAAAACTGACCCTTCTTGGAAACCATAAAATTTCACAATTTTGCCTTCTTGTAAGTGGAACTAATAATGATGTGTAAGATTTTGTTTAGTCTAATGGTTAGTTGGCGACAGGGAGTACAATCGCTAGTGTAAGAATTTATCTCTCTTTAGTTTATTTTCCTTTACAATGGTGGCAATAATAAAATTTCTCTGATAGGCTTAAGGAAAAGAGTAAATGAGATAATATGTATGTTGCATTTAGAACACTTGGTGTGTGCCCAATAAATGTCATTATCATTATTAAATGCTCTTAAGAAATGCTTCCTTTTAGAGGTATTTTCTTTTTTTTTCTTTTGGTCAGGGCTGGGTTTGAACCCGCTACCTCTGGCATGGGGGGGGTGCCCTACTTCTTTGAGCCACAGGTGCTGCCCTAGAGGTATTTTCTAAGACACATCTTAGCTATTCATGGAAATTTCACACAAACAGTGATTTAAGTGTGGTAAAGTGTATGCAATATTTTACTTTTTTCCCCATTTGCTTATGAAGCACATTAATTTTTTTCATAGGATATGGCTAAGTTTTAAAATTGAAGTGGTGGGCTGGGCGTGGTGGCTGATGCCTGTAATCCTAGCACTCTGGGAGGCTGAGGTGGATGGATTGCTTCAGCTCAGGAGTTCGAGACCAGCCTGAGCAGGCACGAGACCCGGTCTCTAAAAAAATAGCCGAGCATTGTGGTGGGCACCTGTAGTCCCAGCTACTTGGGAGGCTGACTGCTTGAGCCCAGGAGTTTGAGGTTGCTGTGAGCTATGATGCCACAGCACTCTACTGAGGGTGACAAAGTGAGACTCTGTCTCAAAAAAAAAGAAAAATTAAAATTAAAAAATAAATAAAATTAAAGGGGTATATTATGAGTTACACCACTGAATAGGTGCAAAAGAGCCCATAAAAAGAAACAGAAGAATTGATCTGTAACACTAATTGTTAAATACAAACTACTGTGGGAAGCTCTCTCATCCTGCGAGACCACACCTTCTTCTGCATTCATCTGGGACCTGTTTCACAGTTGCTGACCTTCTGTTTCACTGTAACCTACCGTGCAGAAGCGGGTTATGATCATTATGTGATTAGGCTTTGACTGTGTGATTAGAACAACCAGACAGCCTCGGAGATGCTGTGGCAGCAATGATTAAAAGTAATTTTCTTGATGGTAAGGAATAAAAATCATTCCTGATTTCTCCTGTAATTGGAAAGCATGAGATGGCAATTTGTGTGAATTATTATATCATACTAATGAGAAAATATATATTTACATATTTTTAAAAAGACACTATCCATCTATCTTATTTTCTCTAATCATAGGGAGAAATTCCAGCTTTTAGGCTTTACATGTGTGTGCTGATAGTTTCCACAAAATCTGATAGGAAGGAGCTTAGTCTCAGGAAGATTACCTCTCTGGGAACCATCACAATGCGGGTCCTGGGGCCTGCTCTCTTCCTGGGAGCCTCTGTCTCTGCACAGGATATAAGCAAGCTCCCCGCTCCTTCCAAGCAGCCTTATTCTCAGCCATCACTAGCCTCTCATTGTGCATCAGCACATGTGACTCTAAACGCCGTTATTTCTCCAACTATTCCAGAAATGCTATGAACTTAAAGGAAAGATAAATACAAAAAGGCCAGCCTGAAATATGAGCGTTCACAATAATGTTTGCAATAAAGCCCTGCTAAGTAATGATGAGCTCAACCCATTAGCGATTAAGAGACTCAAGATTGCCCTGTGACCTGCGCTCTTGGGACCGCTCTTGGGGGTGCTGCGATTCATCTGATGTGGCTGCTCCAGCGGGACTCCTTTATAGGGAATAATCCTCAGCCCACCTCTCTCAACCCCTGTGCCACTGGAGTTATGGAGGAGTTATAATTTGTGCCCCTTTTTTCTACCCCAACTCCCAATCTCTTAACTCAGAACCAAACTACTTATCCACTCTTGCACGCCATGGTGGGAGTCCTGCAGGCTGTTAGATTAAATCACACATTTGAGAAGATTGGTGTCATCACACTTCGCAGGAACCCAGGGGCAGCTGGACTCCAGAGCTGCTCAGCAGTGTTGCCAAGCCCGTTGGTCAACTCCTACCTGTGCTGGGTTTAGTTCTTCGTGAATGCCCTCGCAAAGTCCCTACCTTTTCTCTGCGGGTAATTTCTCCTCCGTGTTGGCAGAAAAAAATTGAGTCTTTTAACCTATGTTTAAAATGTTTGTCTTTCTACTGATTCCCACACAGCCTCTAAATATGCTCCAGAATCCCCTATTAAAAATACAGATACATCCCTCTTCCAACCTAATGTCTGCCTTTAGCTGCTGCCGTGTCTTTCTTCTTGATTTTACAGCCATGCTGTTTAGAAATAGGGCTTAAATTCACTGACACATTTAGCTTCTCATTTTATTTATTTATTTACTTTTGTTTATTAAATCATAGCTGTGTACACTAATGCAATCATGGGGTACAATGTGCTGGTTTTATATACAATTTGAAATATTTTCATCGACCTGGTCAACACAGCCTTCATGGCATCTTCTTAGTTATTGTGTTCAGATGTTTATATTCTACATTTAGTAAGTTTTGCCCATACCCTTCCAAGATGCACCGTGGGTGTGGTCCCACCAATTATCCTCCCCCACCCCCTCCCTTGTCCCTTTCCCCATATTCTTGTATCTCAAGAATGGAAGAAAAAGTATCCAATGTACTCAACCCTACTATGAAACTAATTCATAGATTTCATATGAAAGCTATAACCCAATTATAGCTTCTCATTTCAAATTTTAATCTACAGTAAACTGACTTCAACCCTCCTGAGTTCCATCGGAAATGTTCTGGCTAAGTTCTTCAATTACCTTTTAAATGCCAAACGGCAAAAAAATCTCTCCAATACTCAGTTTACTTGAAGTTCCACAGCACTTGTATAACTGGTTAATTATTTGTGTTTCTGCTATAAAGATTAATATTTTTCATTGTAGAGACACTTGAATACATAAAAAGGGGAAAAAGAAAAATGTACATATCCGTACCACCCAGCTTAAAGCAATGTTTAACATTTTCATTGATTTCTTCTAATGAGTTTTTCTATGCATAGATAAGCATTTTGTACATGTGAACATTTTGCTTTTTATTTAACGTAACATCAAAAATTTATCCCCATATTATTCAATAATCTTCAAAAATGAGATTTTCAAGTCTGCATGATATTCTATTATGTAAGGAAACATAATTTATTTACTTCTTTCATAGTTGTTATACATCTGTGGTTTACTTTATCTTTTCCCCTTTATCGTTGTATAATACTGGGTTTTTAAATGAATGTACTTATTTTCCTTTAGCTCCTGTGGCCAATGGAGCACTGGTAAATCATCTCCAAAGAAAACACAAAAGTCCTCCTTTGAAGCATTTGCTGATTCCCCTGTTGTGCTTAATTTTGCCGTGGTCAATTTCAGACTACCAACAGTGTGTCACTAAATGCAGAGTTGGAAGGATCCACTAAGAAAATGCCAATAAACGCCAGCCCATCACTGCCAGGGATCTTCTTACCTTATTAAGGCACTAAACCTTTCTCTGTTTACTGCCTCAAAATCAGGACTAAACCACCTACCCCTCCCTGCCACCCCAAGCCCAAGAAATGTTGGCCTTGAGACGCTACAGCTTAATACCTGGTAAAAAATGATCAAGTCTCTAAGAACCAGATGTGGTACCATGGTCAAGTTGTGCGTATGCTCTCTGGGCTGCCTAGGGCTTTATATTATAGCTTTTCTATCAGCCCAGCATGAATAGTTTCCAATAGGCAAAGACAAAGAAATAGCAGCACTGAAATGACCCTTCTGGAGTTCCAAAAATAGCAATGCTCTAGCCAGGGGTCCTCAAACTACGGCCCGCGGGCCACATGCGTTGGTGTGAATTGTATTTGTTCCTATTTTGTTTTTAACTTCAAAATAAGATATGTGCAGTGTACATAGGAATTTGTTCATAGTTTTCTTTTTTTTAATTATAGTCCAGTGCTCCAATGGTCTGAGGGACAGTGAATTGGCCCCCTGTTTAAAAAGTTTGAGGACACCTGCTCTAGCCCAATAACTGTAGGTAGGCGTGAAGTAAGTTCATCTCGGAAGATACTGGCAGGAATAGATGATAGTAACTCCTGAGAGAGAACCTCTCTTTTGAACGTCTTGGTGAATAAAGCTTAGATATATCACTAGGAAAGCTACAGGTGTGGGAGCTAGGGGAACATGGGATGAAATCAAATTAACTTTGCAATATCTGGTAGAACAGGAGCTTAAAAAAGAGAGTTTGATTCCGGAAAAAATAAAGTTGAATTGTTGGTGCACCTGGGTATGAAATCAGCTTTCTACTCTCGAATTTCTATAAATAATGCCTTTATATATACATGGGTACATAAATTTTTCTTCTGCATCTTTAAGTAAAGAAATAAATTCCTAGTAAAATAAGGACACAAATAATTTTAAGGTTCTAGAAATGTATGGAAACTTGCCATTTACAGTGTAAACAGCTCTGTATGTATCTAGCAATCTCCCACCTTTATATCCCACCAACCCCAACCCACCCCAGGGCAGGTGGGGAATGCCGGTACTGATAGAGACAGCTTAGGGTAGCCCCCGTCTTCCAGAAGGCTGACATTTAAAATCATGTATCCATACGGAGTCGGAACTACATTACTTTATTGAGCAAATATTAAAAATTCTCTTTGCTAGAACTGTCTTTTTATTGGATCTCTCTTTTGGCGGTAACCGTTAATTTTAGTTTATAGTCAAGGATTTCTCCTAACTCATGAACCATGTGGGCAGCGGTAGCTCCTGACACAGGGGAGGCGACTGGGACAATTTTGGCAGGGAAGAGTTCAACAAAGTTCTCAGCCCTCAGGTCTAGCATCATGAACCTGTGGGCTGCAGAGAGTGTTCCCAGGCAGGTGGGGATTAACGCAGCCAAAGGAGACGGAGCAGAGTCAGCTTTATTTCTGGCAAATTGCAGAGTGCCGCAGACTTTTATCTAATGAGGAGCCCCAAGCCCCATGCTGCTAAGAATTTGGGCTTTCATTCAAAGTGCAATGGAGAACCTCTGTAAGGTTTGAAAATAGGAAATGACATCATGGGCTTTGTGTTTTAAAATATGATTCCAGCTGCTCTTCAGAGAACAAAATGGGAAACTGAAGAGCAGAAGGAGACCCGGTGGGGAGGCTCTTGCTGAAGAGAGAGGATAGCAGGGTGGAGAGCCGCTCGTGAAATGAAATCGACCCTGGGATGGTTTCAGTGTCTTTTGACATTTGACTGATGAAAGGTCCTTCAAATAATTCTACAGAATTACGTTCCAATGTGGCTACAACTTTGCAATTCAAAAATTTCCAGGCACCATCTCCTAGTTATAATTGTACAATTTCTTTTTGGTGTTTTGTTTATTTTAAATGGCTTTTCAAGCTGGAGTCAAAGTTGTGGGTAGGGAACTTTGAGAGTGTCCCTCAAGAGAAATTCCACCAACAGTAAAATTTTAAGTTACGATTGAGCAAGAATTGCTCAACTAAAAGAGCACCAGGATTGGGAAAGGTAATAATTTTTTTAGGGGACATAACTGGTCCAGAGGGACTGTTTTTAAAAAATAATTGGTTGTGGTGATCAAATACGTGCCACACAAAGTTTGCCATTTTAACTATTTTTAAATATACAATTTAGCGGCATTAGTTATATTCACAATATTGTGTAACCTTCACCACTATATACAGCATTTTTCAACAACGCGTCCCCCCCCCAATATCTCTATACCTATTAAGCAATGCTCCACTTTCTCTCTTCTCCCGTCCCCAGGTAACCTCTAATCTACTTTTTGTTTTTAAGGATTTACATATTTGAGATATTTCCTAGGAGTGGGATCATATATATTATTTTGTTTCTGGCTTATTTTGGCTACATAGTTTCAAGATTGTAGCATTCATCAGAACAGTATTCCTTTTATGGCTAAATAATATCCCATTGTATCCATACACCCCATTTTGTTTATCCATGTATCTGTTCATGGGCGTTTGGATTATGTCTACCTTTTAACTATCGCAAATAATGCTGCAGTGAGTATTCACATACAAGGATTTGTTTTGAGTCCCTGTTTTCAATTATTTGGGGGCCTATACTTGGTAGAATTGCTAGGTCGCATGGTAACTTTGGCTTTAAGTTTTGGAGGGCCTGTCAAACTCTCTTCCACAGAGTCAACATTTTGCATTCTAACCAGCAATGTGCAAGGGTTCCGTTTCCTTCATATCTTTGCTAACAATTGTTATTTCCCATTTTTATTATTAGTAATAGCCATCCTCATGGGTGTGAAGTGGAGTCTTGTGGCTTGGATTTGAATTTCCATAATGAGAAATGATTTTGAGCATAATTTCATGTGCTGATTTGGATTTTATTTTTGGAATCATCTATTGAAGCCCTTTGCCCATTTTAATTCGATGTCTGTCTTGTTGTGGAGTTGAAGATGTTTTTTATTTATGCCAGATATTAAATCATTACTGTTTATAAGGCTTACAAATATTTTCTCCCATTATGTAAGCTGACTTTTTACTTTCTTGATAATATTATTTGCGCATAAAAGTTTTTATGATTAGCCGTGCGCTGTGGCGGGCGCCTGTAGTCCCAGCTACGTGGGAGGCTGAGGCAAGAGAATCACTTGAGTCTAAGAGCTGGAGGTTGCTGTGAGCTGTGACTCCACAGCACTCTACGGAGGGCGATAGAGTGAGACTCTGTCTCTACCAAAAAAAAAAAAAAAGTTTTTATGAATTTTTAGATGAATTCTAATTCATCTATTTTTTTGTTATTGTTCCTAATACTTTTGTGTCATATATGTGAAACATTCACCACATCTAAGGTCATAAGAATTTAACTTTGTTTTCTTCTAAGAGTTTTATGGTTTTAGAACTTATGTTTAGATTATTATCTAATTTGAGGTAATTTTTGTATTGGCGCGAGGCAAGGATAAAATCTCATTCTTCCATATTTGGAATTCCAGTTTTTATAGCACCCTCTGTTGAGAAACTATTGAGAAACTTAGCCCCCTTATTAAAAAATCAATTGACCAAAAGTATATGGATTTTACTTTTGGATTCTCAATTCTATTAAGTTATTTTTGTTTGTACTTACAACAGCACCTCACTGCGAAACTCTTTAAATATATAAACTTATTTATTTCATCAAAGTTTGGGAGTGTATGGCAATTGTTTATTTAAAAATTCCTTTATCCATTTTTCTGTTCTTCTGAGATTACCATAATGTATTTGATGGTTTGCTGGACAGGGTCCTGTAGCTCCTTTTAGCTTTGTTAATCCTTTTTTCTTTCTGATTTACAGACTAGATATTGTTAATTATCTTCAAGATTGCTGACCTCCTCTTCTGCCTGTTTAGACATGTTGTTGAACCCCTCACAGGAATTTTAAATTTCAGTTGGACTTTACAGCTTCAGAATTTCCGTTTGGTTCCTTTTTAGAATTTCAGTTTCTTCACTGGTATTTTCATTTTGTTCCTACCTCATTTTCTTGATTTTCTTTAATTCTTTGCCCATATTTTCCTTTAGCTTTCTTAGCCTAAGACAATTGTTTCAAAGTTTTTTCTAGTTATTCCAGCGTCTAGGCTTCTTCTGGTATGTCAGTTTATTTTGTTCCTTTAAATGGGTCATATGTTTCTATTTCTTTGCATAACTTGAGATTTTTTTTTGAAAATTTGAAACATTTGAAAAGAAAATCAGGATTTTCCTCTCCTTTGTTTTTTTGCCCATGATTGTCAAGGGCTATACATCTACTTAGTAACTTTTCCAAACTATTTTGGCAGTGACTGACCCTACAGTTCATATTCAGATAGGGTATTGACAGGCACGTCCTTGAATTAAAAAACAAAAATTGTGAAGGAAGAAACAAGGAAAATCTCTTGAAGCCTGTAGCTGGGATCTCTCTGGGCTCTCTTTCACACTTAGTCGGTCTTGTCTTGAGCCAAGGGTTCAGCGGAAGGTGAAGGCTATGTGTCCCCTGAGGTCTTTTCTAAGCACGTGTCTTTCCCTGGGGGCCTTTGACATGACTCCACATACATCAGTGCTTTAGAATTCCCTAATTTTCTACAGAATATCTCCACAGCTTTTCCTCCTGGATGTTAGCGGTTTTACGGTCAGTCTTACCCCCCCTTTTTTGTCCTAGCTATCTATAGTTTGTTTGACTTTCAATGTTTCCAAGACATTCCCTTCACTTTTGTAGCCTCAGCGAGTTTCATCCTCAGTAAGACAGGGCTGAACACCTTGTGTTGTATCACCTGGGAGAACAGACTTACACAGTAATTTGTAAAAAGGATCAGCTCTGTTCTGCCCAGAACTGGGAGCGCTGACTACTGTCCTTCATATTGCTACAACTGGAGAGGGCTGGGCAAGGGCAAGGGAAAACAGCAAACTCCAAGTTGCCTTTCTTCTGATCCAGGATTTATGCACATTTTGCAAATCTTTGCCTGTTTTCTAGAGTTGTTACAGTTGTTACAATGTTTTAATTCCTGACAGGTTCTGCTTGTTTTTTTGTTATGTTTTGTTTGCTTGTTTGAGACAGAGTTTCAGCTTTCTTGCCCTCAGTATAGTACCATGGCCTCACAGCTCACAGCAACCTCAAACTTCTGGGCTCAAGCGATTCTCCTGTCTCAACCTCTCAAGTAGCTGAGACTATAGGCACCCTCTACAACGCCCAGCTGTTTTCAGAGATGGGATCTTGCTGTTGCTCAGGCTGGTCTTGAACTCCTAAGCTCAGGCAGTCTACCTGCCTCGGCCTCCCAGAGTGCTAGGATTACAGGTGTGAGCTCCCACACCTGGCCCTGCTTATTTTTCAGTGTTTCTCTGGGAGACCAGGAGCTTGGAGCTGCCTACTCCATCAATTTACTGAGATTATTTGCATAAATATTTTATTATACATATATTTATGAGCACAAGAACGGGATCCCATAGCTGCTGTTCTGAGAGGCTGAGAAGCATGGTTCAAGCAATCCTCCTGCCTCAGCCTCTCAAAGATCAGGGACCACAGGTCCCCATCACAATGCCCAGCTAGTTTTTCTAATTTTAGTGGAGCCAGGGTCTCATCCTTGCTCTTGCTCAGACCGGTTTGAACTCCTGAGTGCAAACAGTATGTTTGAGGACTGCAGAGACATTTTATTATATAAACAGAGTCTTACATTTGAATTCTTGTTTTACCTTATGCATAACTGAGGATCACTGGTGATAGTATCTTAAGATAAATTAGATTAGATGGAGGGGAACATAGGAAAATGCTGAATAAATTTTTTTAAAAACCCTTCACTAGCTTAATTTACTACAAAAGAAAACTGTTTTTTATACTTCATCTTTTAAAGATCCACAAAAGACTAGGAATGAATATTTTGTTCAGTATTGTTTGTGACTTCTAATTAAATCCACTTTTTCTACTTAGCATGAAGATGCTATGGAGAAAGCTGATAGTCAAGGGTACATAGAGATGTCAGATTACTTTGTCTTGCTCTGATTCTTACTCAAATATGTAAGAGTCTTTATAGATGGAGCAGAATAAAGAGTCCTTGTCAGCGTGTGTGGACAAGAAAGACTGGGAGGTGGGGGAAGAGAGAGGGAAAGAAGAACATCTTACTTGAACATAAGTAAAAATTTATACATGATTCAGCTCCTACAATTCTGAGTTGCTAAAAGAAACAAGTATGAAAAAGAGCAAGTTTTAATTTTTACTTACATGTATAAGATGATACTATAGAAAGAAAAAGTTTTTAAATTGATTTAATGATCTCAACATCATAACTGTGTTTTCAAATTCAATTATGGGTGCAAGTTCAGTTTTGATCTATAAGGGTCTACATGTTTAAAATTATTTTCCATTCATACTGAAATAATTTCCAAGCTAATTATGTATAATTAGGTATCTAGGTCCCCCCCCCCCAAATAAATGGAATTATGTTGAAAGTTTTGATGGAGATATTCAGAAATAAAAGAAATTACATAATGAAGTGTGTTCTGTGGCCGATCAAAGTGTAAATATTCAACAGAAATGCTAAGAACTGATCCTCAGGCTCGGCACCTGTAGCTTAGTAGTTAGGGTGCTGGCCACATACACTGAGGCTAGAGGGTTTGACCCTGGCCTGGGCCTGGTAAACAACAACAATGACAACTACAACAAAAAATAACCAGACGTTGTGGCAGGTGCCCGTAGTGCCAGCTATTTGGGAGGTTGAGACAAGAATATCACTTGAACTCAAGAGTTACTGGTTGCTGTGAGCTATGACACCACGGCACTCTACCGAGAGCCACAAAGTGAGAGTCTCTCAAAAACAAAAAACTGACTGTCACCTTGTTCAAACTTAGAAATAGTTAGGATTTTTGGTAATAAAGAAAAGGATTTTATGAAGATGATTTCTTCCGAGAAACCTGGGCCATTTGTCACCCCCATCAACACAGAAGAGAGAGGGGCGTGTGAGTTGGTAAACGTGTGCGTGGTGGGGGCAGCAAGAGTTGTCCACCGCCTTTGCCTCTTGGGTAGAAGGCGAGACTTCCACAGAGCCACCGGGAAGGATCGCTTCATGCTCCCTGAAAGGGGGAAAATGTTAGAAGGGGATCTGACTCCTGCTGCTAAAACACAGAAGTCTACGAAACAAAACAAAGTAAAAGGGGGGGGAGAAAGAACAAACTGCTGGGAGGGAGGGAGAGAGGGAGGGAAGGAAGGAGGGAGGGAGGGAGGGAAAGAGGGAGGGAGGGAGGGAAGGAGGGAGGGAGGGAGGGAGGCAGGGAGGGAAGGAGGGAGGGAAGGAGGACAAAGTGGCTACATAGGAATTGTCCTGCGTTTTTGCTGAGTGGGGACAAAGGACATGTGAGTGTTTTTATGAACCAGATGTGCTCTTTAGGTAGGAAGAGTCTGCCTGGGTCCATTTTGACCCTGGAACAAGTACGCCCCCCCTGGGAGGAAGATGAAATTCTAATAGTAAGTCTGTGTGACTTGAAATTTGTGCAAACTAGGGGTTAAGAGAGGGGTGGCCAAGAACGCCCTAGAAAACACAGCCCAGGTTGTGGTCGGATGAGACCAGTGGATTGACAGGTGGGAAGAGCCCCACTGAAGTCACAGAAGCGCTCAGGAAAGGGTGAATCTGCTGTAATATCTTCCCAGTGGAGAGAGAGTGAAGCCAGTTTCCAGCAGTTTCAGCTAAGTAACTTGTCTCCTGCTTGTTGCCCCACACGCTCACTTTCTTTCATCGAATCTGGTGGCATCAGAGGCAGTGGCCCGTGTGGGGTGGAGAGGTGAGTGACTTCAAGAGAACTTCTTGCTCGACCTTCCCAGATAAATCTCATTTCTGTCAGCCCCCCTAGGGGACAGGAGTCAGCCAGGGTACAAGTGTCAGTCTGGGTCCCAACTAGAATCTTTCAACCTCTGGATGGAGGCAATTCTTTTGCCTTAAGAGGGCCACGGGAGGTTCTTTTATCTAAGAGTCAGAGGAAAAGTCTGGGGTCAACGCTTACATACAACGAAGCTTTCAGATGCCTTTCAGCTCCAAAGGTGGCTTTTTAGGCCCTAGAAATTATCTGAGATAATTATATGTTTCTATAAAATTTGTAAAAGTAAGGCATTTTCATCTTAGTTACTTAAGATTGGTTTCTTTCTCCAGTTCGGTTTTTCCTCTTTGAAGATACTATAGGCCTTTGAGGGGTTCTTAACTTTCAGGTGAATATCAGATTTATATTTTTCAATACTAATAATTGTATTCAATTTAAAAAGGATAGTTAAAGATATACTATAGAGAAAGATAGGATTGACTTAAAGCTATTATATAAAAAAACTTCTTTTTCAAAATCATGTTCCCACTAATATTTACAGACAATCAAAGAGAATTACAATAGACAAAAGAGGTATTTTTCCAGATCTTCTGTGAGCAATGGTTTTGAAAATTCACATTGTTATGAGATTCTGAACATCCTGTTTCATGACTAACAGCTTTAAATAATATTTTTTGTAAAGTGCTTACAAAAAGACAGAAATCATTTACATCATGTGGGTTCTAACATTAGGTGCCTAGGATGAGAACATTTGAAAGTCATGAACATTTCATAGATTAAAAGTCAGTCAGGTTTACTTGGGTTGCACATAAATAAGTAAACACACACAGATTGGACCCATATTTTGAACTGAAGACTAGAGGGAACATTCAGCATTATTTTGAGGTGCTAAAAGATAAATCATAGTCATTCAATTCTCAGGGAAAGATGTTTCCCCTTTAGCAGTCTCATCGCTGAGTGTGATTTCTAAGGAATGACAAGAGGCCTTCATGGAATAATAGAAATGCCCCAAGAATCATGAAACTAATTGCAAAATTGGATTCATTTTTTGCACTAGCACTTAGGAAAAAAAAATGAAAGCAAGACATGGCCAATCAGACTTAGTCATCAAAAGTATTTTATAAATACTTACTACAAAAAAGAGGAAACCCTGACAAATTGAGATGGTATGCCCACTAAGAAAATACCAAAGGCAAATCCTAGACTGTCGTTAAAGATCTTTCATCACATGAGACAAATATTGAACAGCTGGAGATTATTGTGTGCTACTGTTAAAAGCAAAACACTATGAATTTATTTTAGCTTTTTTTTTTTAACAAACAAAACCATCTGTCACGTTATTCAACAAAGTGGAATAGTGTGGGCAATTATAACCTTTGGCTGAATATCAAATAACTGTAAGAAAAGCAGGAAAAGAAGACAGCAGTCTTGCTTTAAATAACACCAGTCTGTGACCCGAGGTGACAGCAGCTGGGACGGCGATGTAAGAACATTAAAAATCCTCCTCTCAGTAAAACAGCAAGAACGCGTGCCATAATTGACAAAATTATGTTTTCCAGAACTCTAGAAGTTTACCAGAATGGTTAACACAGGGGAAATTTAGTCAAGAAAAACAGGTGTATCTCAGAGAGAACAGTCAGCTTTTTCACGTTTTAAGTTTCCCTATTCCCACACTCCTCTCCCAAATAACACGGCAGCCAACAGTCCTATAATCACGGTGGGAAACAGGGGACGCTGGAGGTGGCAGGTAAGTTTAGAACGCCCCCAAATCACCCTTTTCAGAGAGCCTGCCATTATTCCACCTGCCTGGCTGATCTGCGGAAACTCCGGCTACAGCTCGTCTGTTTGTTTAAAGTAGACCTGACGTGGGTCTTCTTTCACACGAGGCCGTTTCGATCCATTGATCGAGTGATAGACACATAGAAAGAAAGAAAGAAGAAAAGAAAAAAAGAAAAGACCCGGCAGCAGTTGTTCGAGATTACAAATGACTGATACAGTGATAACAGCTAGATCTGTGAGTAGCTTGGAAATACGATGTCACATTGCTGGGAATCCAGATTGTCACATACAGGCCCAGGACGGAGAGTGTGCTAGGAAAGGCCCGAGAAGGTACCAAGTACTACCTGTAGGTGACCTTGAACTTCCCCCCCAAGTAGGAAGTGAAGATGACAGCAGAGTTGCAGGTCGCCTGCCTGAGTGAGGACGGCATTTCTTAATACACGTTCAGACGCTCTCGACAAAGCCCAGAGGACTTACCTGGTTCCCTGCATGGAAGGAAAACTCTGGAACATCATTTAGTGACCACTGGGCTGACAAAGGAGGGACTTCTGTGGCCACGTATGACAATATGACAAAAGAATACAGACTACAGACCCAGTTGGGAGACGCAATAAATAAATAAGGAAACGATGTCTACAGACAGTGCTACACCATCTAGAGGAGAAAGAATCCATTTTGGAATTGCTGTGTTCTACTTTCAAAATATCCACGTGGTTCAGAGATTATGAGAGGCGTGAAGAAACAAGAAAAGTATCCGTGATGCGTCAAAAGGAATCAACCTCTGTCGTCTCTGTGATTTTGCTGCTCGGGGAGTCGAGTTGAATGAACCACAGTCTCGAAAGCACGGGTTTCCTGAACCGGGCGCAGGAAAGGGAGAAAAAGCTGGGACTGAATTTTAGGTTATGGATCGGAACTTTACACTGAGCAGGCTTGCGTCACCTTTTTTGTTGTTGTTGTCAATAATGTTTTGCTTGCATTGTAGCACACATTCAGACAAGAACACAATCCTTCAGTGCGCAACTTAATGATTTTTACAAAGTAAACATCCCAGTGAAATCAGGACCTGGATTAGGAAACAGAAACTCTGTTTCAGAATCCCCCTCCCCACTTCCCTCCTAGTCTGCACAACCTGATGTTGATGTTTTACAAGATAAATGAACGTTCCCATCTTTGAGCTGCATATAATCAAATCACACAGTGTATGCACTTCTGCGTCTGGCTTTTCTTCTGTATTATGTCTGAAAGCTTCATTAACATTATGGATTTCATTACAGCTTGTTTATTCTCATTGTCCAATGGCATACATTATATAAACATAATTTATTTACTCTTTGTACACTTTATGTAAGTTTGAGGTTGTTTACAGTTTCTGGCAATTACAGAGGTTGTTGCTGATAACTTTATTTATTAACAAAGAAGCAAACAAATATCACTCCCTGAACCAAGCTCAGAGGGAAAAACAAAACAAGCAAAAGCCCCGGCTGCCTGGAGAGATTTATCAGCAGAGAAAACCCGTCAGGTGGCTACTTTTTCGATTCAGTGGCGTTTCTTACACTGTCGGCTGCACTTTGAACCTGCATGTTTTTTGCAGGCTGGGGGCTCCAGACCCGCGCACAGTAAGGACTAGCCAACTCTATTTAAATCACCTAAGCATTTATTCAGAAGATCCCTAAACCCATCACCCTATTGCCTATCCAGGCCTTCCGAGCTGGTGTCACTTTGTCACTTTCCACATGGGTGAGCCACCTGTCTCATAAAGGCTTTTCTTTTTAATCAGTTAAGTGCAGCATATGCCCTAAAACCTCTCATCTAATGAGATGTCAGGGCACCAGGAGTTGTTTTCAGCAGTCACCCTGCAAGAGGCAGATGCCTGTACCATGTTGTGATGGCCTTTCTGTTTGTTAACAATCACAAATGAAAGGGTTTCCTTCCTGGGGGCACATTGGCTTGCTGTCCACGCAGCGGGAGTGCGCTGTTCTCCATCTAAGCACCCCTGTGGCTGGGAGGGTGGTGTGTGAGGTCGTTTCCACACAGAGGCTTCTGGGTGTCTGCAGAAGGGGAAGAAGCAGGGGATCCCCGAGTTGCTCCAGGAAGGGAGCCTGCCGGAGCAGCAGAGAGGGAGAGACCAGAACCCCCCTCCCCCAAGAGATAAAGAAGTGGGCCCTGCCTCGGAGACCTCCAAGGCCCCTGAATGAACCCTCGGTGGAATTAGGGAAGCAAAGCCTCAGGCCACTAGCAGCCCCAGACTCAGCCCCAGAAGCTTCAGCAAGGTCAGTTCTGACTGGTGGTTCACCAAAAAGGAAGCCACCGGCCCGAGGGACTTTGTGGTCCTTTAAACGCTCACCCCCCATGGCACAGTCAGAGCACGGTGTCACTCTTTCCAGTCCATGGATCCGTCACTCAAAATCTTCTATGTAGGTCATTTGTGAAGGGGGTCCAGGTTAGGGTCAGTGGTCTAAACCCCAAGTCTCCCTGTGATGTCTGGGTGCGTGACATCTTGGGGCTAATGCACGTCTCTCTCTGGGAGCACTTACCTCTGAGGGTCTCCCATGAGGAGAACCATTAGCTCATTTGCCCTCCAGAACCAGAGGACTCCAGCCCCAGCTCCACCACTAGGCCTCTGCCTCGGGCCAGCTCACAGCAGAGAGCACAGTTTGTGGGCTGGACCCAGTCTGCAAACTCGGGCTGTTTGGCCATGCTTTAGCACGACTGTGACGATACACAAAGCCCCTACGAGCAAATAATTCTCTACAGCTAGGAGGATGTTTTAAGAGAATTGGAATAATTTGAAAAAGGCTACATACATAGCAAGCACGTATTGTTCCTCCAGTCATTATTAAGTTGTGTCTTAGATAAATATGGGTAAATACTTGCTCAGGAATAAAAATATGTGTTATAGAGAATCTGTCTGCCCCTGGCCCTTATTTTTTGTTTGAAAACACAACCTTGTGTATGGGACAAAATAACCATTTTTCTCAGCAAAGAATGTTGGAAACATCACGTTCCCACACAGCAGCGTCAGAGGATATGAATGGAATACAGCCGATAGCTTCCTAGATCGGGCTAAAAGCATCACTGCTATTTGGCTTTGCAAGAAGAGCTGCTATTCCCTCACCCTGCTTTTATCATTTATCTGCTCTTTATGTTTGCAAAGGGGATTACCACTCCTTCTCGCCCTGTGTCTCTCATACAAACCTTCTTTGGCGTACAAAGGAAAATTCCATCATCGCCCCCAACTAACAAATCAAAAACTCTGGCTTGGGGGAATTGGCTCAAGGTTGTGGGATATGTAAATGGCATGTCTGGGGATAAAACTCCACGGTCTCGTTCCTCCAGATGTAGTCGGCACAGAGGGCTGTTCATAACAGAAAGTGAAAGAGCAGGACGTTTGAATGGACGGCCTCATCCACACCAAAGAGGAAATTAATTAGGATCAGTTTAATTTGTGATGTAAATGGCATCTATAGCGTCTCAGGGCCAACAAGAAAAAATGTACTTGAGTCATGTTATTTTGGGGGGTATGTTCATTACCTGCCAAATAAGAAACCAAGATGGGGCTCTCCTTCAGGAGTCTATGTCCCGAGACTAGAAACAAGCAAAGTCACAGACCTGGCCTTGTCAGGGCTCGTGACCCGGGAGAGGCCTGTGTTTACATTCCATCTTTGGCTGAAAATCATAGGGAGTTTTCTCAGTTTGTTTTATACCATCCTATACAGGAAAGCCAGGTTTGCAGATTCAGATTCTATTTTAAATGACAGATTCATATTTTATTATATTAATTGACACTCAGGAGATGAATATATTTAAGAAACCACGGCTTCCCTCAAAAGTGAAACCTGGGGACACATTTTAACATGTTCCAACAATATCTTGCCCTCCGAATCTGGTATCTCTCTTTAATGACTTTCATAATGATTGGCTTATGTCATCTAGACTCAAGTGAGTTCTAAAGTATTACAGGGAACTAGGCAATCAAAATTTGACTAATTTAAGACAGAAGGGGCACTATTGATTTTTTAAAAATGCTATTTTCAAGGCTTTTCTGACAGTGTTCGTGGTGGTTGGAAGAATGTCAAATTTTCCTCTTCATAAAAGAAAGGATTAGATGCGCGAGGTCAGAGTAATGCTGGTTGCTTCATTCCCAAACTCAGTCTGAACGCTTATGTTTTTTTTCTCTATACTCTTCTTAGCTGAAAAGGGATTTACGTATTTAAGAAGGAAGGGATAAATAGGCATCGCTGCCTTTTCTCTGCATTTTCCTTACACTTTGTGGTGTACAAGAAAAAAATATAATTCACACTGTTCCAAATCAAGTGGCTTCTGTAATAATTAGCAGACTATATTAAGTAATTAAATATGGGGCTTGGATTTTTTGCTGTGGAGGTTTCTGGATTTAACATTCCAGCTGCTCTGCTTTCAATTTTACGCCTCTGTTAATGAGATGCAATGCATGCCAAAGACTAGAATATTGGTATGGGAAAGAGAAAAATTTAAAATATACATTCTTATTTTCCGAAGGGGATATTATAATTATTTTATAAAATTTAAGGAATGTATATGATCATCTCATTTCATTACAGCTTCTACTACCTATTATTGGCAAGATTGAAATTATATATTCTGTCGCCACTCACCACAACTACTTATTACTTATTAGATTTGGAAAACATGAAGAAATCAAGGCATTTCCTTGTAGTGGAAATCATACTTTTATATGGTTTAATATACTACTATATGATTTTTGTTTGTTTGGGGTTTTTGTTGTTGTTGTTGAGACCGAGTTCCACCCTATGCCCCTGAGCAGAGTGCAATGGAGTCATAGCTCACTGCAACCTCAGACTCTGGCTGTGGGCAACCTCAGCCTCTGGAAGCCGCTGGGATTACAGGAGCTCGCTGCAGCACTTGGATGGGTTTTTCCATTTTTTTCATGAGTCAGGGGTCTCACTCTTGCTCAGGCAAGTCTCGAACTCCTGAGCTCCAGCAATTCTCCTTCCTCAGCCTCCCACAGTGCTGGGTTTGCAAGTGTGAGTTACCACGCCAGCTATATGATGGTTGCTATGCATCTACATTGAAATAATTTGTATTTCTGGTTGATATTGATATGTCATATCATGTTTCTAAGCATAAAGGGGGATATCGGGCTTTATGTGATTTTTACACTTGCTGTATCCTCTGAGTAATTCTAGAGTGGAAGCATATTCTGTAGCTTTCTTAGACTGTGTTTATTTCAAGCTTTGTGTCTTCCGAGTAAGTCACCTGAGGCTTAATGGCAAAAACAACCTTCACTCCATGCAGTGCGAATGGGGGAACCTCCAATATTTAGTGAACATAGTCTATTTTAAGCTTTTTGTTGTTTTCTTCATTTTCTTCAATTAAATTCCAAAACAGCCTCGCTTGCAAAATTGAGAATTTCAGAAAAGAAATATGGAATACCATCCGCTCTAAATAAAAGACATTCAGCTTGATAACACAGTCATATGATAATAATGAGCTCTCGATACTTTTTATGGTTTTCTAACATATGAGGATCAGAAATATTTCTGCTACTCTTGCCTTGCACTGTTGATTCATAGAAACAAAAGTTCATTCCCCTTAGTGCCTCCACCTAGGATATGTATCCATCATACTATATGATGCATATATATCCTCCTTAAGGGATGATTTATTTTAAATTTAGAAACACTAGTTGCTTTTTAAATAAATGCTTCTTATATGGGGGTTAGAAGTACAGAAAATTGCAAAGGTAGCCTGGACGATTCTCATGAATCACCCAGTTTTCCTCATTATGATTAACGTCTTACACTATCATCATGATATATTTGTCAAATCCAAGAGGTTGACATCAGAATATCAGTGTTAAGTGAAGCCCCGACTTCAGTCCCGTTAATGCCCACTTGCCGTTCCAGGAGCCAATCTCAGTTATCACGTTCTGTTTAGTTCTCGTATCTCCCGGTTTTCTCTGATCTGTGATGGTTTCTCAATCATTCTGTTTTTCACGGCTGTCTCGGCCTTTCAGGGCACTTCCAGGTGTCCTGCAGAAGATACCCACGTCTGGGGTGGTCTGATATTTTTCTCCTGACTCTGTTGGGGTCATGGATTTGGGGGAGATGACCACAGATGCTGAGTGCCCCTCTCATCAGCTCATATGTGCAACAGACAGTGCGTGGTATCAACATGGCCTCGTGAATGTTGTTAACCACCATCACTTGGTCAAGGTCAGGCTCACCAGATTTGTTCCACTTTAAAGTTGTTTTTGTCTTTTCCTACTGTGTTTGTCAGCAAAGGATGACGTCCAATCCACTGTCAGTAAATGTCAGGGGAGAGGGGACAAATTTCACCTCCAAGAATGGGCCTTAGCTCTCATGTATTATTTAGAGTATTTAAGTAAGGAAGTTTCTTTTGGCACATTACTTTATTTGGATATTTATTTATATCAGTACAACACATCTACTTTTATATGTGGGGCTATAATCCTGTGCAATGTGATGTATTTTGTTGCTGCCATTATTTCAGTTCTGGTTTTATGATAGTTTTAAGTTGATTTACTTACACCTTTGGCAGACTGTGGTCCTATTATTTTATCAAACACTTCCTCACTTTCTAGTACTAAAAGATCCTTCAGACCCATCCTGTATCTTCTCTGCCTCCCTAAAGTTGGTTATTTCTCCAAGCAACTCCGTTTCCTTGCTACAGAGAATGGTACTGTGAGGCCAGTATTGGGAAACCTGGAGGGCTTGTTGCTACTCGGGGTGATTCCTTCCTCGCCATCTCAGAAGAGAAATCTAGGTGACATAGGTACGGATACTAACCCACAGAGAGGCACGTGTTTGTCATTTCTGTCGCTATTCATTTGTGTGTACATTAAACTCAAATGAGTTCATCTTGATGTCTCTGACCCTAATCTCATACCAATGTTCCAGTCTAGCTTTTCCTAATTATATTCTGCAATTTCACTCTCCTAGAGGAAAAATCTGGCCCCTACCATCCACTACCCATTTATATGTTTGTTTAACTCCAGTGCATGTAATCATTTTCTTTTCTTTTCTTTTCTTTTTTTTTTTTTTTTGAGACAGAGTCTCACTATGTCACCCTTGGTAGAGTGCTGTGGTGTCATGGCTCACAGCAACCTCCAACTCTTGGGCTCCAGAGATTCTCTTGCCTCAGCATCCCAAGTAGCTGGGACTACAGGCGACTGCCACAACACCTGGCTATTGTTTTGTTGCAGTTGTCATTGTTGTTTAGCTGGCCCAGGCCAGGTTCGAACCCACCAGCTTCGGTGCATGTGGCTGGTGCTGCAACCACTGTGCTATGGGTGCCGAGCCAGCATGTAAGCATTTTCAAAATTAGTATCTAATCTTACGAGCAAATATTTACCATTTGGAATACAGTGTTTCTGTATATAGCTCCTTTTGTCTCGGGCCTTATGATCTTTAGTCAAAACTATTTCCCAAAGTTTACCTAGGTTAGATTATTGTTTTTACATCAGTCGCACTGAGATTATTTCATACTTTTGTGATATTGGGAGAACCACTGGTCGCAGTCTGCGTTCTGTCCTGTGGTCCTAAGTAGGCTGACTGATTTATTTTCTGTTTGCATGATTTAAAGGTCACTCTTTGTGGTTCGCAGTTTATGAATTTGACAAACACATTGTATTATGTATCCACAACTACAAAATCCTAAAGATTTGTTCTACTAATTATCGTCTCCTGTCCCAACCGCTGACAATCCTTGATGGGTTTTCTGTCCTGTTGGGCTCCTTTTCCAGAATGTCACATGGATATAATCCTACAATATAGAGCCTCGTAAGTCTGGCTCATCTCCCTCAGCAAAAATGCATTTGAGATTCATTTGTATTTTTGCATCATCAATGCCCATTTATTTTCATTGCTGAATAATATTTCATTATAGGGACATACTACAAGTCTTTCCTGCTTATCTATAGAAAGACATCTCACTTATTTCAGTTCTTTTTAGCCATTATGGGCAACTTCATACATAAAATCATGTGGAGTGTTTTTTTGTGTGTGCGTGTTATAGATATCTAGGAACCTGACAGCTGTCTCAGATGGTAAGTCCATTTTTAACTTTTTAAGAAACTGCCAAATGGCAAAGATACTATAATATTTTGCATTTCTACCAGCAGTAAACCAGGGAGCTGTGTGTCTGTCAGCATCTTTGGAGTTAGTTATTGTAACAGTTCAGAGGTGGTATCACGTTGTGCTTTTAATTCACAATTCCCTAGTAATAGATGATGTTGACGATTTGTAACTGTATTTCCCTGCCACCCACGTGGTAAGAGTCTCTTCAGATATAGTTCCCATTTCATAACTAGGTGGTTGGCTTCTTAATGGTGAGTGTTCAGAATTTTTTATACATTGGATACCAGTCTTTTCTCAGGTATAAAAAGTTATAATTTTTTCCTGCAGTTTGAGGCTTGAAGTTTTTTATTTTTTCGAAGAGTGTCTTTTACAGATTAAAACAAAAAAATGTTTGGTCAAGGCCAACTTACCAATATTCTTTTATGGGTTGTGATTTCGGTACAGTCTCTAAAATGCAGCACCCAATGGCTGCCTACTCATTCCGGAACAATTTGCTGAAAAAACAATCTTCCTCCCTTTAGCTATTTTTGCCTCTTTATCAAAAAGCAGTTAACTGTCCTTGTATGGTTCTGTTTCTGAGCTCTCTATTCTGTTCCCAACATCCCTGTATCTGTCTTTTCATCAGTATCCCACGGTTTGCTAATTTTGACTTTATAATAGGTCTTGAAATCAGGAAATGTGAGTGTTTTTTTTTTTTAAAGAGTTGTTTTGCTATTCTAGAGATAGACTAATTTTTCCACTAGTGTGTTTATTCCCGTGAAAGAAAATAAAATCTGTATAGTCATACAGTTCTAGGAACTACTTTTAATTTTGAAGAGTTTTAATATTTAATATTTATTACTCTTTCTGATGTTAAAAGTAATAGTGAAATAGCTATGTTCAGACAAACCAGACTTTACGGTAAGGATAAATATCAGGAACAAAGAGATACCTCGCGCAAAGATAAAATGGGCTAATTTTTCAGGAAGACGTAACAATCCTTCACATGTGTGCACCTAATAAAAAAGCATCAAAATATGGGCCGAGCACAGTGGCTCATGCCTGTAATCTTAGCACTCTGGGAGGTTAAGGTGGGTGGATTGGTTGCACTCAGATGTTCAAGATCAGCCTGAGCAAGAGTGAGATCCCATTTCTATAAAGAAATAGGAAGGTGTTGTGGCAGACGCCTGTAGTCCTAGCTACTTGGAAGGCTGCAGCAAGACGATTGCTTGAGCCCAAGAGTTTGAAGTTGCCATGAGCTTTGATGATGCCACAGCACTCTACCCAGGGTGATAGAATGAGACGCTGTCTCAAAAAAAAAAAAAGCATCAAAATATGTGAAGCAAAAATTGATAGAACTGTAAGAAAATATAGACAAATCCACTATTATAGATGGAGGTATTAATAATGCCTCTCTTTCAGTAATTAATAAATCAACTGGGCAAAACAAGTCAGTAAGGATATAGTTGAACTGATAGCACCATCGATCACTTTGATATAATTTTGGCATTTATGAAATGTACCATTAAAATATGCAGAATACACATTTTTATGACATGCGATACTCACGATTGACTACGTTATAAATCGTAAAACACACCATACCCGTTAAAAAACTTAGAAGTTTTACAAAGTACATTCTAGAACATAACTGATTAAACTAGAAAAAAATCACAGAAAGCTAACTGGAAAATCTCTAAGCACATGGAGATGAAGCAATGTGCTTCTTCATAAATCATGAATCAAAGTCTCAAGTGATGTTAAAATTATTTTGAACTTTTAGTGAGAGTGAAAATATAACTGTAGGAGATAGCAAAGGCAGAGCTCAAAGGTAAATGTATTAATATACTCATGGCATTAAATAAATATATCAGAAAAGAAGAAAGATCTAACTGAAATCGATAATCTAAGTTTCCTCCTTAGTACACTAAAGAAAAAAGATCAATTTAAGACTAAAGCAGAAGATAATATATAACAATTAGGGCAGAAATCAATGATATTGAAAACAGAAAAACAACAGAGAAAATCAATAAAGCCAAAAGCTGGTCCCTTGAAATTATCAATGAAATTACCATATAAACCTCTAGGGAGGCTCCTCAAAAAGGAAGGAAAGAGAGAGGGAGGGAGGGAGGGAGGGAGGGAGGGAGGGAGGAAGGAAGGAAGGAAGGAAGGAAGGAAGGGGAAGAGAAAGAAGACACATCACAATGAAAAAGAGATCGTCACTGCTGATCTTACGGCTGTTAAAAGTTTAAACAAACACCATGAGCAATTCTGTGCCACAAATTCTATAGCCTAGATAAAATGGGTCAATCTGTTGAAAACAACCAACTATTAAAATTTACCAAATGAGAAATAGATCATCTGAATAGGTCGCTATTTATTAAAGAAACTGAATCAGTAGTTTATCATACTTTAAAAAATAAAGCACCAGGCCTAGAGGGTTTCACTGTGAATTCTTCCAAGCATTTAAGGAAGAAATGAAGCCAATTCTTCATGATCTCATTAAGGAAATAAGAGCAGCGACTTCACTTTATAATTGACGCTATAAGGCAAGCATTATCTTAATAATAAAACCAGATAAAAGTGCAAGAAAGGAAAATGACAGATCAACATTCTTCATGAATATAGATGTAGTAATCCTCAAAAATATGTTACCCATTCTAATCTAAGAATATATAAAAAAATAATAATTGCAACCACAACTAAGTGGAATTCATTCTAGGTTTGTAAGTTTCCCCAGTACTCAAAAATCATTGTAATTGGCAACATCAAGAGGCTAAAGAATAAAAATCATATGAATATAAGTTGATGTAGAAAAAATCGTTGGACATAATCTAACACAATAAAAACTTCCATTAAAATAGAAATAAAGGCAAACTTCCTCAAGTATAAAGTGTTTCTACACAAAATAAAACTGGACCTGCAGCTTAACATCACACTTAGTGGTGAGAAAGTCAGTGCTTTCCTCTGAGAACGAGAACAAGGCAGAGATGCCCCCTCTCTCTAATCTTAATTTCAACATTGTACTAAAAATCACAGCTATCTCAGTAATATAAGAAAAGGAGATAAAATATATATGGATTGGGAAGAAAGAAGTATCTTTTTCTTTCCAATGACTTGGTTGTTGATGTCATCTTAGGGAACTCCTAAAATTAATAAGCGGTCATAGTAAGATTGTAGGACATAAAATTAATATGCAAAAAATCAGTTATTGTCCCATAAACCAGAAGTAAGCAACTGGAATTTGAATTTTGAAAAAAAGTGTACAATTTACAATAGCACCAGAAAGTAAAACATGTACATTATTTGTAGACAGATCACAAAACTCCTATGAAATGAATCCTAGAAGATCAAAATAAATAGTCTTTGTTCATGGAGTAGAAGGCTCAGTCTTATTAAGAAACCACTTCTCAACTTGATTTATAGATAAAATGCAATGCCAATCACAACAAATAGACAAACTCATTCTAGAAGTTATATGCAAAAGCAAAAGACCATGAAAAGCCAACAAAATATTGACAAGAAACAAACTTGGAGAACTAACATTACTTGATTTTAAGATGCTATAAAGCCACAATAATCCAGATAATGTCTTATTGACAATGAATAGACACATACGTTAGTAGAAGAGACGAGAACCCAGAAATAGACCCACGTACATAATCTTTGACAGAACACCAAAGGGAATTCCATGGAGAAAGAATAGTATTTCAGGGCGGCGCCTGTGGCTCAAAGGAGTAGGGCGCCAGCCCCATATGCCGGAGGTGGTGGGTTCAAACCCAGCTCTGGCCAAAAACTGCAAAAAAAAAAAAAAAAAAGAAAAAAGAAAAAAAAGGTATTTCAGCAGATATTACTGGAACAATTGAATTTCTGTATTTTAAATAAATTGAACTTAGGCTTCACCACTCTCACAAAAAGGCTAACTGAAAATGGATCATGGGCCTAAATGAAAAAGTGGCACTAGGAAATTTTTAAAAGGAAACATAGCATTCACCTCATTTACTTAATTATTGTGTTAAAACATTTATACTTTTAGTAGATTTGACATGTACCCATGCAATATGCATACCCCATCCCTGTATTAATATTCAGTTATGATTTAATAAAAAATAATTAAAAAAGTGAAACATGAAAAATCTAGGTGACCTCATGTGTGGGAGGAGTTTTTATACACAATGTCAAAAACACAATTCATGAAGGGAAAAGGTTGGTAAATAGGATATTATTCAAATTGAAAACTTCTGCTTTGCAAAGACAGTGTTAAGAGAATTCAACAAGGAGCCTCATGCTGACAGAACAGGTTTTGAGAGCAGCACACGTGGAATAAAGGTTTGTCTCCAAAATGCACAAAGAAACTCAAAAATAAACCCCCCAAATAAGCAAACCACAGTCCACTAAATAAGTGGAGGGAGAATCCAAACAGACATCTCACCAAAAAAAGACGTGCAGATGGCACATAAACACAGAAAAATATTCCCAACATCGTTTGCCCTCAGGGAATTGCAAATTGAAACAAAATGTTCTAACACCACACACGTATTAGAATGGCTAAAGTCCACTAATAATAATCAATATTAAACCAAACCAAACTGAAAATCCTTGACAATGCCGGCTGCTAGGAAGGATGAAGAACAGAGGCTCTCATTCATTGCTAGGGGGACTGCGGTCTCACTTGGGGAGCAGTTGGACAGTTTCTTCCAAAGCTGAGTGTAACCTTACCCAGGACCCAGCAGTGACACTCAGGTATTTACAAGGCTGTCCACCTAAATCCTGCAAAAGAATATTGATAGCAGCTTCGTTCCTAATCTGCCCAAACTGAAAGCAACAAGGGGTCCTTCGTTGAGTGAATAGATAAACTGTGGCATATCCATACAATAGAAAATTAGTCAGCAAAAATAGAGCTCGATCAAGATGCAAAAAAGATGTGAATAAGTCTTAACTGCGGATGGCTAAGAGATGGAAGCCAGTCTGGAAAGAGTGAATTCTGTATGATTCTAGATCTAATTGGTAAGTGCAGGAGGAATTTGAAGGCAGGGAAACTTTTCTGTATGGTACTGTGATTTTGAACTAACACCCCTATGCATTTGTCAAAATTTATTGAACTTTATACCGCAGAGTAAAAGCTTTCATACATGCAAATGAAATAAAATCATTTAGGAAAGCCGGCGAATCCCAAGATCGATTACAAACGTGTCAAAGCAATTCAACTGTATTACAAATATACGGTGGGACAACTTCACTAAGGGAATGGGGGGGCGGAAATACTGCTGATGGAAGTAACCTGGAACCTAAGAATATCAATTAAATGCAAAAGAAACTCTGCAAAAGCAATGTACTCCAGTTGATAAAGTTGTTCGTGAGGACGCAGGTTGTGACTTCTCATCCCGCTATTTGTGTACACACGTGGACAGTTGAGTGGACGGCAAATGGCAAAATTCAGGTTTTTCACTGTGGGGGTGGGAGTGTATGGAAAACAGGGAAGAACTAGAATAATCCACGTGGTAACGGGTTAGTGTTGGAGACAACAGTGAGAACTCAAGCTTAGCTCAATATAGATAGGAATGTCATGTTAGAAATACAGACATGTGTACATGTGTGAGTCAGCAAAGGGGTGTGGGGTCACCAGATGAGGGACACAGAGGCTTGACACAAAGTCTGTGCCGGGGAACGGAGGAGCCTCCTGAGTAAACCTCGGGTCCCTATTTATAATAAACCGGGAAGAAGGAGACAAAAGCTGCTTGTGCCACATTATCACCGATCGGGGACGACATGAAGAAGGTCAGACAGTCGTCCCCATCTTGTTTTGAGCACGACCTCTGCCTCCAGCATCGAGAGACCTTTGGAGTCTGGAGACTCTTTACCATGACCCTGAGGCCTGGCACGGCCGCCCCTCGCTCTCCACTCGCTCTCGGAGGCCAGTTCTCTGCTCTCCGCCTGCACACAGCTCACATGCTGTTCTCAGGATTCTCCACGACTCTCAAGCTGGAAGCGAGTCTATGTAAGGATCAGGGCTCAGTTTCTCCTACAGTTCAGTGTGTGCTCGTATATTGCTATTGTCAGAGTATCCAGGAGAAACCCTCAGGACCTAGAAGCACACAGATCTTGAGTTCTGATCTTACTCCCCATCGGAGTTTCTTGGAAGGATGGCTAACTCCAGGACGGAGAAAAAAAACGGTTTGAGATAGGCCCGTGACTTTTTGTAGTACCAGAAGGTAATGAAGTGTTCACAGACACACACACACACACACACACACACACACACGAGTCAGGCACAGTGCTCGTCACAACGGACTTAGGAACCAGCCATCCACAAAGAGTTCTTAATGGCCAAAGCTGGAACAATTTTAACAATGCAATAAATGAAGATAGAATAATCACCCAAGGTACAAATCAAATATCCGAGAGACCCTACTGACATAAATACACAGTGGAACAAATGGGTAAATAAAGGAGAAGGGGTAAACGGCCCAGGAAGAAGAATTTTGAGTAATTCAGTCCCTGGAGGGTGGAGCATAACTCCTCCTAAGTGTGGTCTGTGCACGGAGACTTCTCATAAGCACAGGATGGGAGGGAGTGTCGGAGAATGACTCGGTGAGGATGTTTGTCCACGATTTTCTTAGCCAGATCGTCAATGCCAGGAGATAAGTCTCATCGGTACTATGACCCTTGCTGTGATGTGGTGCCAATGGCATCTTCCGTCTGGGGCCTTCCTCTCCAACACATATAATACCTGTCTCATCATAAGAAAAACAGCAGCTCAACCCCAATGGAGGGACATCTTACAAAACACTTGACTCAGACCCCTAGAAACTTAATGTTGTCAAGAACCAAATGTGAGAACTGCCAGAGGTAAGATAGTTCCCTAAAGAGACGTGACCCTTAGCTGGGAGATGGAGTCCTGGGTGGGAATTTGGAACAAAAAAAAGGGGGCTTAGAGAATAACCAAAAAAACTGAAGAAAGGATGGATTTTAGTTGATCAGAATATGTCACCGTTGCTTCATTCATGATCAAAAATGCAGCAGACGAATAAACTATGTTAATCAGAGAAACCGAGGGTGGGCTAAATGCAGACCATCTTCACAGATGTTCTGTACACTTAAGATTTCTTTGAAAATAAAGGTTGTTAAAAACTTGTAATAAATACAGTTGACTGGAGAGCAGCAACTTTTGTCCTTTAAATTGATCAGCTTTGCATACACATCAGCAGATGAATGGACCCGCCCCAAGATCACTTACACACGAATACACCATTAAAAGTGTCTGAGTAAGAATTTACATGTTTATCCAGATGACATTTGCAGTTCTCTTAAGTTTCATGTTTACATGGAGGGAGCTGGAACATATTCTTCTTAGCAAAGTATCTTAAGAAGGGAAGAAACAGTATCCAATGTACTCAGCCCTACTATGAAACTAATTTTTAGCTTTCATATGAAGGCTATAATCCTATTATAGCACAAGAATATGGGGAAAAGGGTAAGGGGGGAGGGGGGAGGATGAGTGGAAGGAAGGTAATTGGTGGGACCACACCTACGGTGCATCTTAAAAGGGTACAGGTGAAATTTACTAAATGCAGAATATAAAGGTCTGAACACAATAACTAAGAATAAGCCATGAAGGCTATGTTAACCAGTTTGATGAAAATATTTCAAATTGTGTATGAAACCAGCACATTGTACCCCATAAGTGCATTAATGTACACAGTGTACACAGCTATGATTTAAATTAAAAAAAAGAAAAAAAGTGTTATTGGGGCAGCACCTGTGGCTCAATGAGTAGGGTACAGGCCTGATATACCAAGGGTGGTGGGTTCAAATTTGACCGCGGCCAAACTGCAACAAAAAAATAGCTGGGTGTTGTGGCAGGCGCCTGTAGTCCCAGCTACTCGGGAGGCTGAGGCAAGAGAATCACCTAAGCCCAAAAGCTGGAGGTTGCTGTGAGCTATGATGCCACAGCTCTCAACTGAGGGTTACAAAGTGAGACTCTGTCTCTATAAAAAAGAGAGTGTTATCCATTCTGCTGAGTTATTTTTCTGAGTTTAGAACAAATGAATGGTGTTCAAATACGTCGTGTAGACCCCAGCAGGCCAGGTAAGAGTGCGCTGCAGCAGTGCGGGAGCTCCCATCCCTGCAGAGCACTCAGGAAACAAGGAGGGGACAGAAGTTCTCAGGAGCCAGGTCAGCCCCGGCCCCTGCCCCTGTCCCATGGATGACTCAGGTGTCTGTGCCTCGGAGCAGACTGAGAACTGGCAACTAAGAAAATGCTGCAAAGTAAAACTATATTTCTAGATGGAGACCACAGTGCACAGCAGGAATAGTTACAGTAAGTCTATTCCTATTCAATATTTCAACCGACTGTGGCTAGAAGACTTTATGCCAGACATTAAATGGGAACAGGACGGCTGTTTCCGTGAAGCCAGGTTGATTAAAGCGCATCCATTATGAAGAGGCAGTATTTCATTCCTATCAATCTATTTTCTCTGGAAACTGTTAAGAAACATGACATCTTCCAAAGTGCCCTGTATTTTAACTCGGGCTCACTGCCTGTTTGCCACAGCGGGCGGGAGGGCTGTTGTGCGTCCAGAGCCTGCCTTGATGCCACTCACGCCCTGCCAGCCGAGCCTCCCTAGGCCTTCACTGTTCTCCCATCTGAAGACCCTCGCTCTCTCTGGGGGCCCACCTGGCTGCCCAGAGCACTTTCCCTGCTCTTCAGAGTGACGTGGGCCAAGTCCTAGAGCCCAGAATCTGGGAAGGAGATGCGGCCTAGTTTGACAGGAGTCAGCTAGGAGGAGCTGGATCCCTGGTTCTTGAGCCAACTCTGGAAGGCTGTGCTAGTTGGAGGTCGAGAGGCTGTTCCCTGAGAATTTCTTTTTGTTCCTTACTTCCTCACCTGGAGGGGGGGTCTGTGCAACCAAGTAGCATCAACTCCCCACCTGCCCTCTCTGGTTTAAGTCTTGACGCTTCCTCACTGGGCCGATTATCACACATCACCAAGTCTACACTTTTAACCCCTTATCTTCTCCTTCTCTCTCCCTTCCACCAGAGAGAGTCAAAATATGTTCCTTTAGGGGCCCATTTGCCCCAGACTCAGGCTTCATCCCCCTGCCTTGCCTGCTGGGAATAGACAGGAGCATGTCTGAGAAAAGGTCTTTGAACCTGATGAACTTGCAGGGTGGCCGGAGTGGAGACACCATGCCTACAGTTCGGGGGGGGGGGGGAGGCACGGATTTGAGAAGGGGATGGAAATGGGAAGACACACTGTCGCTGTCTGTCTCACTCTGCACTAATCACTGATGCTACATAGGTCTCAAAGCACCCCGGGACTCATCTCTGGGGTTGGGACATGTTCCAAACCACTGATGACTCCAAATTCTCTTTTTGTGAGACAGAGTTTCACTTTGTTACCCTTTGGTAGAGTGCTGTGGCATCATAGCTCACAGCAACCTCAAACTCTTGGGCTCAAGCGATTTTCATGCTTTAGCCTCCCAAGTAGCTGGGACTATAGGGACCTGCTACAATGCCTGGCTATTTTTAGAGATGGGGTCTCACTCTTGCTCAGGCTGGTCTCGAACCTGTGAGTTCAGGCAATCCACCTGCCTTGGCCCCCCAGAGTGCTAGGATTAAAGGGTGACTCCAAATTCTTGGGCCAGAAGATGGAATGGACCAGCATTTCAGTGCCCAGGGCAGAGGGAAAAAATCCTAGAATTGGAGTGTCTTAGACTGAGTAGGTTCAGCCATCAGAGCACGATCCTGGGAGGAAGAGATAGAATCACGGCCATCGTCATCCCACAGGGCCAAGATCCACTTCTGCTTATTTGTCCCTCTTACCAAAGGGAAGCAGAGAATAGCCCTTTCCCCTGATTGACAGCATGGGCTGTTCTGGTGCAAGGAAGGGCCTCTCTTATGTACAGTGTTAACAGAAATAGTCCCAACACTTGTTAAAATGGCAAGGAAGACTTTCCTTAAGATTATTATGATAGGGAAGAGAGATTGTGTTCCACTCAATACAACAAGAACAAGTGAGGATTTATAGAAGGTAGAAAATTACTACAAAGAGAGAATAAGAGTAGAGGGAATTTTGCCCAGCTAATCTAACAGGATTCTTGCTAAAAATAGGCCAGGGTTGTGTACATCAAATCTGGGGGATGAAGATCTTGAGCAGATATCAACACTGATCAAAGGTCACAGATGTCCTTGCCAAACCGACCCAGTGGGATTCTTTCTGAGAGTGGATCCTGCAGGCCCAGCAAGGAGAGGATGGCTCAGACACTGAAGTCCAAGGTCAAAGCCTGTAGGGAAGATTGTTCCCTGACCTTGAGACCTAAAGAGCACAAGAATGGCATGTGAGTTGTGTCCGTGCTGGAGATCAGAAAACTGGCCTGCAAGAGAGAGTAGATATGTCAAGAGTGGCAACAAAACTCTGGATTCCAAAGTTCCCTTGATACTGGAGGCAAAGCGCAAGGTCTGCACTTCTGCAAAAACAAGGTGGAAACCTTCTGTCTGATCTTCTCCCACATCCTCCCTATCAGTGCTGGGTCTGATAAGCAGCTTTTATCTCCTTCTTCCTGTTTCATGATAACAAATGCGACCCGAGGTTTGCTGGAGAGGACTCTTTCCTGAGCGCCCCAGTCGTCTGGCGCAGACTCTGTGTCCAGCCTCTTCCTTCCTTGTACCAAGACCCCTTCGAGGGCCTAGTTGAGAATTGTGCGCACAAGTATCCAGCTAAAGTTCGGTCAAGGACAGAGTTTTTGTCAAGGGTCACTGCTGACTTTGACCTTGTGCCATGAATTTAGTCCCATTGTCAACTGCCTCATCTGTGGTCCCTTCCAGGACGGTAGAGACGGGGCTCCACAGGTGTTGCAGGGGATTCAGTTGGCAGGTGTGGGCAGGTGAGTGGGGTGCCTTGCAAAGCAGGATGGAGACAGGAAGGGAGTAGCACCCACACCTCTCCCTGAGCAGCCCCATCTCTCCTAACAGCTCCCTGACTCTCTGAGCCACCATCGTCTCCCACCACAGACTCAGGCCCACTTTCTGGTGTCTTCCCTGCCACGTGGTGGAGATGGGTGGTGACTCCTCACTGTTTGGCTGGCGATCCCCTAGAACTGGCTTTTGCTCACCTTGCTTCTGTTCTATAATCCGGGCTGCCAGCAGTCACTGCAGACAGTTTCTCCTGTTAATTTTGATGGCCCCCTTTTATCATGTAAACTCTCATTCTCCTGTCTTCCACTTCGTCTGTCACCTAAATGCCAGCTGGTGCATTCCTGCCAGAAAAAAAAATGGCAAAACCCAGAACGCGCCATCTTTTTTTGTATGTTCTAAATGCATCCCCAAATGTGTGCTGCTTCCTGAGTGGCAATGAGAGTCTTGGGAACCCCGGGTTCTCGAGTCATCCTTGAAAGGGGTCAGATCATCCCAGGGGCCCGGCTCACATGGCATCAACTCAGAAAAAGTTCCTCAACTTCTTCACAATCACCGAAGCACCCACAAAACCTCGCCTCTAACAATTTTGTATTTATTAGTTGTCACTTAAGATTTAGGATGGGAGAGAGACAGGCAGGAGAGGGCACAGAGAAACGATCTGGTGTTCAGACTGACCGGGCACCTGCATTCTTCAAATATTCCACTGTGATGTATCCCCAGGATTTTCTCTGCTTTGCTCCCCATTTAGGTCTTCGGCTTATAGGGACTGTAGTCATACAGGGGGTTACTCCCACTCATCGTCCTTTACTTCCCCTCACCACCTAATAACCCCCTTGAATTTCAAATTATTTGTGGTGGCTTACAGGGTACCATTTTGTGGTCCCCAAACACGGCAGCCCAACTCTGTTACACACTGATGTGGGAATACAGAACCTTCACGATCATTCTGTGAAAAACACAGAGTCCTCTGCCTTTCAAAAGAATGGGTGACTGTAAATAGGCATTTTCCCTGTCCTGTACACATCCTTCCTGCCTTCCTCAGACAAGAAGAAGCATTTGAAAAGTGAGGAGGGAATAGATACCATTGCAGAATGGGATGGCAGGAGACCCGTTGAGGGCAGCCACCTTTTTTTGTCATCACCAGGATATTAAAGTCTTTATGTCATTGAAAAACTCTTTAAAATTCTTTAATGTCCGACTCTCCCAATGAAGGTCAAATCCTTCTATTGTTACTACAAGGATATTAAAGTCTTTCTAAATCTTTGTAGACTCTTCAAATTTCTTTTATGTCTAACTCCTTTTAAGATTTTAGAAATGTATACTTGTTGAGGATCTTTTGCTCAGGCAGTTGAGAATAAAAATTGTGGGGAGTGAGGAAATTCTGTGTGTGGGGAGGAGAATTTAATATGTGGCAGGTGGAATTTTTCTGGCACACACACGGTATGTCATATAATATTTAGTCCCTATACTATCCCAATATCATCCCCACGTTCCAGCTGCGAAAATCTTGATACCACATTCTAACTCCACCTTCCTGAAACAATGTCCCTAGCGTAATTCACAGTTCACTCATGTTTCTTTCTATCCCTCCTGGATCCTTTTACTTCAGATATAGGTGTCAGATGAAGAAGATTAATCACGAGTAAAGAAAACCACAGAGAGGAAACATGGGAAAAACAATTTAACCATAAGATACTTAAGCCAATTCTTCACTTTAAACATGTATTTGGAGGTTTCTAACACAAAGAAATAAAATGTCGCTAAAATACAAGTCAGTTTATCTTTAGACGTATGATTTATTTTACCTAATATTGACATTCAGTGGAAACGGTTTTAGAACACATGTTGCATCTTGAGATAACCAAAGAATTGGCTGACGATTTGTTTTTTTTAACTTGCTATCACAAGGCCCTAGAGTTGTAACATTAATTATGTTGACTGTTTTAGGCCAAATTTCAATGACTCTGATTTCAAAGTCAGTTTTGTTTTTTTTTTTTTTAAAGGGCACAGAAAGCTTGTTTACTTTTTTCTAATTCTAGTTCACTGTTAACATTCTACGTAATAGACCTACCGACTTTATTAGAAGGGACACTGTCAGAAAAATCTCTAATGAAAGTGATCACCACGTAATTGTTGTGCACAGACCGCTGACTTGAAAGGGACAATTTCTAATACATTGAAAAGTGCTTGCCTCTTCTATAAGTTTTATACATTGTATAAAAATGCCATTTTTTATTACTGTGAATAAGCCTTTAAGTCACTGATTCAAGCAGTTTAAGGGCTGTCTTGTATGGATTTTCAAGCTAACTTCTACATTTCCTTTACATTTTAACAAGCATATTTCTACTCTCCTTTGTTTTAATGCCTCTTGTTTTGTATTTATACCCATGCCTTCATTCTCTATTAATACCTATTTAGAATCGAGTTTAAAGTTAAGTTGTCGAGGAGGAGGATCCAATTTTAAATATATTCATTAAGATGTCAAGGTCAGTGGGTAAATGTTTAAAATATGGTATAATTCAGAGTACTGCTTGCTTTAATCTTTATATTTAAAAATATATGATCCATGTAGTACCTACTGATTGAGAGCCTTGAAAAACAGGTGGAGAGGCCAAGAGGTGCGACTGATTGATAAATCACTTGATTTATCAAGGGACTACAGTTCTCACCAAAGGGCAGCAAAGCTAAATATTCACATTTTGAACTTCCTAATATACATCCTAGCATATCTGCATTCAAGGGAGATAGCTAGTCCTAAGTGGTGAATAAACATAATAATTCAATAAAAAGAATATTTTCTTTTTATTTCTCTTGTAAAATTTTGACTTTTGCCTTATCTGATGCTGTCTTTTCCAGCTTCTTTTCTTTATCTAAAATGAAAGCCAAGGAATGAACTTGAATCTCAGTAAGAAAAGGAAAATATAAAAAGAGGGGGTGTTTATAGTTATTGGCGAGCCTAGGTAAAAAAGTTATAGAGCTTACAATAAATTTAAGCATGGGCTGCTTGTCAGAGTATGAAATGGGCAAAGTATGAAAACAGAATTGAAGGACATGCAATTCTGACATGGCAATAGATTACACAAATAATGATTTAGATGTGAATACCCAAATATCACAGCTTTTAGCACTGTTTGCTGGCCATTTTTTGAATCTGAGCTTTACATCAAGGGCCATAGGGCCCAAAATGAACACATTTGAATCCCTTGATAATTTTTTTTTTCTTCTAAAGACTTTCAATTATTTCTCAAGTAATTACATTGCTTGTATCATCAACTGTACATACCCACATGCAAGAGAGAGGGAAAAACAAGCGGGACGATATATACACGTCTTTATAGAAACAAAAATGAAAATGTATTTGCAAATTCACTCATGAAAACCTCTAAGTAGTTCTAGTGAATACTAACACATTCAGGTGTAAGAATCTTATCTCAGTTGCAAATATACATAGGAACGTTGAAGGTAAATTCCTTCAAAATGCAGTCCCAAAATTCGGTTTGGAAATCCAAGAATCCAGAATGATGTTAAGGCAGCTAAAGAACTTTAGTCCAAACGTGCTAAACTGTTCCAATAATAGTTGAACTGTAAATAGGAACCTTATTTTGTGTGCAGGTTGATACCTTCTATAGCCCATCTTTCCAGGGGGTGGTGACCATTTCCCTGAAAATAGTGTTTGCATTATTTCTCCTGAAAGCATCTGCATTCTTATCCTTGAACACTCACCTGCCAGTTCTCTGCCTGTTCACCCAGCCTTGTGCCATCTTCCTGCCGTTTATCCTACGGACTTGGCATTGTGCTAACTAGAAGTTTCGTGTCCTGTGACACTTTGGAGATTATAAAATTTACGTTCACGATGATCCATTTCTTTGAGATGGCTCCAAGAAACTGCTCCGTCTTAGCAGGGAACATGCACAGCGCAGGCCTGGGGCGCAAGTTGTCTTCCCAGACTTGGAAGATCTGGGACAGGGTTTTCTCTCCAGCCTGAAAATCCCCACTGACTGTTGAGGAACTTCTCTATTCAAAGTCAGCACCATGTAATACCTTAGGTCTTCAAATACCATTTGAAGTGGTATCTACATGATGGCTGAATGGATGATAAAAATGCAATACTGCATAGGAGAGAGAGGAATGCAGTCTGGATTGAGGAAACAGCCTGTGATGAAGCCCAAAGGCACCAAAGGACTTGGTGTGTTCAAGGAACTGAACCGTGTGGACAGATAATGCTGGTGTGTTCAAAGATCTGCCCGTGTGGACAGATAATGCTGGCTCCAAGGAAAGTGTGACAGCTCATGTTGGTTGTGTAAGGAGGCTTCTAGTCATGGAGTCCGTGAATTTCATGATTTATAACCGAGATTAAAAAAACAGTTTCACCTGAGCTATTTTAAGATATAATTTTAAAAATGCAAAATGAAGAACAAAACAAAGTGAGTGAGGTCATTCTTACGAAAATTGTTAAGACCTTAGGATCGTTAAAGTGAGTGACTAAGTCCTATTTATTTATTTATTTATTTATTTATTTTTTGAGACAGAGCCTCAAGCTGTCACCCTGGGTAGAGTGCTGTGGCATCACAGCTCACAGCAACCTCCAATTCCTGGGCCCAAGCGAGCCTCTGCCTCCCAAGTAGCTGGGACTACAGGCGCCCGCCACCACACCCGGCCATTTTTTGGTTGCAGCCATCATTGTTGTTTGGCAGGCCCGGGCTGGATTCGAACCCACCAGCTCAGGTGTACATGGCTGGCGCCTTAGCCTGTTGAGCCACAGGCACCGAGCCTAAGTCCTATTTTTTAAATTCCCCCCACCCCACCCCGATGTTTGGGTCATCTACACTGCTAGGTGGAGCTGTTGTTGCTAGACTTAATGACGAAACATGTTTTTTCTCTATATTAGTCATTCCCAAAATGTGTTCTGTAGAATGCTGAGTTTAAATGTTGTTTCCTAGAGATTTTGGAAATAATTCCAAGGTCAAGTTTACTCTGTATATGCTGAGTATCCTTAGGTTTTTAAAACTGGAAATATGTATTGTATCTGAGCAATTAAGCTATTTATATGGTAACTGAGTTTTTTTCTTTCCTGAACTACTGTGGAGCATTAGAATCTCAGGAAACAAAATTTGGTAATTGTTGCTACAGGAGATTCTGTGACCATAAATCTCTCCTGATTCTTGTTAGTCTATTATGAAATACTCTTTCTTTTATTATTTTCCATTGAAGTAATTACAAAAGCCTTAAAGAATATTAAATGAAAAATTTATTCCCTTCGGCAAAGAAGACTAACTAGATAACTTTATTTGGGATTTTATTTGTAGCTGAGCTTTTTACACCTGGATGTTGAAAGACCTAATTCAGCCCAAAGCAGATTAGGAATGTAAACCGTCAAAAAAAATAAAAAAAATCTTCTCCAACAACTTTTAAAAGTGCTGCTATGATCGGAGGTCATCTTAATTTATTTTTCATTGACCAACCTAGTATTTACATGAACTATAGCAAATTCACTTGGCATTATTTCATGGAAACAATTATAGTGCAAAATAATCATCAGGATCACAGAAGAAAATGTAGATAATTCAAATTTTATCTTGCAATTCTGAAGTAGAAGGGTGCATTTTAAGTAACTGTTTATTTTGGAATCGCGTAATACAAAAAACTGCAAAAGCACCCAAATTTCGAAGTGTCCCCCACCCATTTTCCCCCCAGTGACAATATACATATAACCATCATCTATTGTCGAAACCAGGAATTTGATAGTGCTACAATACTATTTCCTCAGATTAAGACTTTATTTTGAGCCGGCAAGGTGGCTCATGCCTGTCATCCTAGCGCTGTGGGAGGTTGATGTGGGTGGATAGCTTAAGCTCATGAGTTCAAGACCTTCCTGAGCAAAAGCGAGACCCCTGTCTACTAGAAATAGAAAAACTGAGGCAAAAGGATGGCTTTAGCCCAAGAGTTGGAGGTTGCTGGGAGCTATGATGCCTGGGTATTTTACCCAGGGTGACAGCATGAGACTCTGTCTCAAAAAAAAAAAAAAATTATTTTGATTTTTTATATACACTTCTTTTTGCATGAGTGTGTGTTCATGTACATGGGTAGTAGGAATAAGGCTTAAGAAAGGATTTTACAGAGGGAGTATTCAAAGAAGATAGCTGCTGTAAGCAAGCTAATTAGACATCCACTGCTAACGATCTTGACCTCATTTAGGTGAAGGATTCCTAATTAAATCGTTACAGGCTTTTGTGTTAAATGGTAATTGACTGCCTAGAAGTTCTTCACAATTATGTCATATTAACAAGAATGTATTTGCATTTTTAATGCTTTATTGATTCCTAATTCATTACAGGGCGGGTAGTGTTATTTTGCCCTGTCATCGGAAGTTCTTCAAGTTGTTCTTCAGAGTTCAGAAGCTTAGGAAACAGGTTAAAAAAACAACAAAGTTAGTGACCCACTCAAGGGTTTTGCAAACTGCTGCATTTTAGCTACTCCTTCCTATAATTATCACCAACTCCTTCAATGTATAACTGCAGGGAGGAAGAAAGAAGATTTAGTAAAATTTTGAAACACACAATCTAAGACAACTTTCCCTAGCTGGGCTCAGTGGTTCATATCTGTAATCCCAGCACTCTAGGAGGCCAAGGTGGGTGGATTACTTGAGCTCAGGAGTTCTAGACCAGCCTGAGCAAAAGCGAGACCAATCTACTAAAAATAGAAAAACTAGCCAGGCATTGTAGTAGATGCTTGTAGTCCCAGCTACTTGGAAGGCTGAGGATCTCTTGAGCCCAAGAGTTTGAGATTGCTGTGAGCTATGATGCCCTGGGAACAGAGTGTGACTCTGTCTCAAAAATAAATAAATAAATAAAGTAAAATAAAATAAACTCAGTCTCCCTTTCTTTTTAAAAAATTCTAGCTATCATAAAGCATGATTTCTTTTGGTTCAGGCCTAATTTTCAGGGCCCCCTGTTAGCTGGCTTATTTAATTTGGTTGTACACACAGCCATTGTAGGTTTCAGTATGGTTATCTATTTATTTAACATGAATTTACAGTCAGTAATGATTATCTGTATTCTTAGAGAAGGTATGGAATTTGTCCTATCATTTCAATTAGTTTCTCTAAAAAAATTAACTAGACTTGTTAACAATACTTGTTTTTATCTAATGAGTCATCTCTTAATACTGCTGTTTCCCAACCCATTCCAAAAGAAATTATTATGGTGTGGTAAATTCTAGATTTTGTTTTTTTACCCATGCCCACCTACTTCACAATCAATCATGAGCCTGAATTATTTTTAAGCTTTATATTAATAGATAATTTTAAATGATGGAATTCATTTCATAAGTCTAGACAAATTTAAATGCATTGGAAATAAGAAATCTATGAGTCATGGCCTCAAGTTTAAACTTTTAGCCAGCAGTAATTAGTGGTATATTTTTGTATTTTAATATGAAAAGCAATCTCAGAAAAATATATTTCGTCAAAATGTATCTCCCCCCAATAAAACAATCCACCAGGCCCTATGGCTTTCCACCTGACTTTGTGCTGTGTCGCACACTTCTTCCAGCTTCAGAGTCTTCCAGCTTGATTGTAGAGAGGTTTTATAGATTTTAGAGATTTTTCACAGGTTATGCATTCAAGAGATGTCATGAGCATTACTTGATGTATGTGACCCAGCCATATACCAGAGTCCTCCTCTATTATAAATCTGTAAATGACGCTAGTAGAAATTAGATACCCATGTACTAGTATCCTTGAACAAATGTCAACGAAATATGTATTTACATATTTTTCCACTCATGTCTCCTGTATCATTTCTTTGCATTTATAGTTCCAATCAGAGCTATTCTTTTTACCTATGTCTAATTTTTATTTTTTCTTATTTATTTAATTTCAAATTATTCTGAGGGTACAAATTTTTAGATGACATTGTTCTCACTTCCAGGGTAATGTTCCAGTTGTGAAAGAGCCCCTCATGGGGGAGGGGGGTGTTAGACCCTCACAATGTGCACAGTAGGCGAGATCCTACCTCATGTTCTCCGTCCTCCTGCTAGTCACTCTCCCCCTCCCCCTCCCCTTTCTCTTACCCCTCCCCCCGTACTAGACTATCCTTGGGTTTTATTGTTCATATGAGCATGTAATTGTTTATACATTGGATTCATATTAGTATTGAGTACTTTGGATATTTATTTTTCACTTTATATCTTTTACGTTTCCCTGGATGGAGCTGAAACACATTCTTCTCAGTAAAGTATCACAAGAATAATTTTTATTTTGTCAGCTCATGCATTTTGTTTTTAATTTCAGTTATAAAGTTCTTTTGATGTGTTTTTTTCACTTCTAGAATGTTCATTTTTCTCCAAATTTGTTTTATGTAAGCAATTTTAGTGGTTGTCCTAACACGTGCAACATATAATTACAAGTAACCTAAGTACATTTTCAAATAACACTATACTGCTTCGTGGCTAATATGGATACTTCTAAAAGAGTATTTTCAATTCCACCCTCCCATCCATTTCCTAAAACATTGTTGTAATTTATTTCCCTTGTCCTTATTGATCTCATACATTGATTGGAATAAAGATTTTATTTTATCTTCATTTATTATTTTCCATTGCTCTAGTACTTTCTAGGTATAAGTTTGAGTTTCTTCCTTCTGAAAAAAAAATTAACATTTTTTACATGGTAGGTCTACTGGCCATATATTGCCTCAGTTTTAGTTTGACTGAGGAAGTCTTTATTTCTCTTTAACCCTTTAAGGATAATCTCACTGGGCATAATATTCTTGATCGGCGGGTTTTGTTGTAGTTTTCCTTTCAACGCTAAACATATTAAACTCTCTTCTTCTTTAGTTTCTGGGAAAAAAGCCACCGTACGTCCTGTCCCTGTTCCTCTAGAAGGAAGGTCATTGCTTCCTGCCCTCGGCTTCTTTTAAGGATCTAATTTTGCATTTGGATTTTGTTTCAGTTTGAACATGAACATCTGCGTAGGTTTGGATTTCTGGTGTCTGTCCTGCTTGGTGTTCTTGGAGTTCCTGGGTCTGGGTTTGGGGTCTAATTCATTTTGAAAATGCCTTGGCTGTTATGACATCAAATATATCATCTATTCTATGCTTTCTCCTCTGTCTGGGATTCTCATGACTCATCTCTTACCCTTTTGAGATTGTCCCGCAGTTCTGGGGTGCCCTGCTGTGGGGGGGTCTTTCTTTCCCTGCTGCTTTTCGGTTTGGTGAGTTGAGGCTGACACCGCTTCACGTGAGTGATTCTTTCCTTTGCCACGTCTAGTCAGTGGATGAGCCCCTCAAAGGCCGTTTTCGTTTTTCTTATAGTACTTTCATCTTCTAGCGTTTCACGTTGATTCTCTAAGTTGCCACCTCTCTGTTCTCATCACCCACCATCTGTTCCCGCGTGCCGTGTGCTTTTCTGTCAGAGCCTAGATTGCGGGTCCAGGGGCTTCTGTTCCAGGTACTCCCATCCCATCTTGACTCCCCGTAAGGGCTTTGTCTTGAGATTCTGGGGTGACTGTTTACCCTGCCACATCAACCCTTCATGTGCCCAACTCACATTTTTCATCACTTCTCTTTTTTTTAGAGACAAAAGTGACAACTTCTAAGATTTTTATGTGTTAGGTCTGTAATTATAAACCCAAATCTACTCCACTTTACCTTTTTGATAATATTTTGTCCTTTTCTTGGGTTTTAACTCACCATGTATACAAACTTAACATTTATAAATACTTTGTTTCTAATAATTCCATAATCTTTAATTTTGGGGGGGTTCTATTATTTTCTTTTTTCTGGAAACTCTTGCTAATGTGACTTTTTCCCCTCTCTTCTGTCTTATACTTCTGATTTATGAGATCATCCTTGGTGGGAAATTCCCCATCCTATCTGGGAAAAGCAACCTCTTAGATTGGTGAGATATCTTTCTTTGGTAAAGATGTTTTTACCTCCTTCAAGATAGTAGATACAATATTAACTGAAATATTTTAAATTTACTTCTCAGTCTCTCCCAATTATAACAATATTTTAAATTTATTTCTCTGAGTTTTCCCCAATATTCACACCCCTAAAATGAGTGAGAACATGCTTGTCCTTATACATATTTAGGAGAACCAGTTGAAACAGCAAAGTCACCTGGTTGCTTCTGTGTTAAAGGGGTAATTATTTAATGTCTGCCAGGATGTCCCCAAGCATTTCAAATTCATCATGTCTAAACTTAAACTCCTTTTCTTGTTCCTTAAGCTAGCTTGTACTATGGCATTTTATATGTCATAGATTCTTAGTGCTATGACATTTTAGAAGAGAATGATGATGTATTTGGGGAAGATATCATTGAGGCGAAGGGGCTAACGTTGGAAGGTAAGGATGTGGTTCTAGGAATCTAAATGGGAAAAATGGGCTGGGGAATGGTACCAGTGAAACTCAAGGTGGAAACATACATGGTGTGTTGAAGCCATGGTAGGCACAAATCAAAAAGAGAATAGTAACAATGAATAGTTATGTTTTACAAAAACCAGACAGACGCTAACTGTGTGGGAACATAAATGGCTTGGAACTATGGGTTTACATTACAGGTAAATCTACTAACAGAATAACCTACACAAAGCAGAATTTAAGGAAATATGGATTATTTTATTAAATTTGATTAGAAAGGGCAACTTAACTAGAATATTGAAGAGAGGCCAGTGCGGACTTATTGTTATAATTTAGTAAGATATTATTTGGTGGGACCCTGTGCAAACAACACGTGGTTACAATAAATGAACATAGTTGCGATTTAGTGAGCTAAACATTATGCTCGCTACCGTCATTTAAAACCACAGGTTGTAAACTGCCTAGAGGAATTCTTACTGGGTCCTGTATTGGTCTTATTAATATCCAGAAAAGAGACTTAAACATTAATTACATAAATACATACTTTTAAATTTCATCACAGCACAATGCCAGGATTACAAAGTAGAATTCTTTGAGTGTGATTTCTGATGAAATTTTCTAATCCTTTATTTATTTGCTGTGTTGAAATACTTTCAGCAATGAAGGAAATTGGGTTTTTAAAAAATAATTGCTAACTCTCTATTCCCTCTCCAAACCCACCCACCGCAAGACCGCACCTCTCCTTTGTTCTCTTTTTTACACTGCACTACAGTCCCTGAGCCCATCTGGACACTGACTGCTTTGTCACAAATCCTGTAAGCTCCATCTTCAAAACATGCCCAGAATGCGAGGATCTCTCTCCTCCTGTTTGTGACACCCTGCTAACTAATGTGCGTGCTCTGCCTTCCTGTAATAAAGTCTGTACTCCATGGAGCAACCCGGGTGAGCCTTTATTATTTATTCAGAACACATCATCTTATTTACTGAGTCAGACCACATCACACCCTACTCATAACTCTCCGATGATTTCTCAGCTCACTCAGAATAAAATGCAAAGTTCCAAAGCAACATGCCCGCAAGACCTTCCGTGATGTGGCCAAAAAGCAGAGCGTCTTGCTCTTTTGGGTCATTTAAATCTCTTTCCAATGTCACTTCCTCAGAGTGATTCTCTCAGACCAGGGAATCTAAAACTGTATCACGCCCACCTGTCACTCTGTTCCCCATTCTTTATTTTAGTGTACTTTCTTTTTAAGCAGAGTATATAGGTCATTATGAAAGTTTTGAGATACACAAAAATCAAAAAACGTAAACACTGCATGTATGGAAACAGATGAAGCCCTCCCAGCACAGGTGATCAGAAAGAAAGCTGTCGACTGTGTTTCCTGGAAATGAAATAATGGCCCATAACACAGTCTGTCTCAAAACTTTTGTGGTGACCCAAGGACTCACCGCAATTGTGTTTCTACAACCTCTTTACATGTGTTAGTGTATTTACTAACAGTCTGTCTCCGAGGAGCTTGCTGTTATTTCTAAAGCAGCCAGATCACTGCCAGAAACAAACAGATGCTTTATCACTATCTGTTCATTTGTTAAAAGTATTTACTTTTGCAATGGTTAGGTCTCGGGATGAAATGTCATTCCAAATTCACCTGAGTTCAATGTGTTGGCATATAATGATAAATATATACACTGATATCACAAAATGTTGTGTATAAACCAAGCTCTGATCTGTTCCTAGGGAACTGCAAGTCATTTCTTCCAAATTGACCTTTGGGTGGGTGTGTGAAAGGCGTTTCAGAAAGGATCAGCTTGTGCAAAGGCCCAGTGGCAGGGAAGAGCAAGGCTCGGTCATTATAACTAGAGAAACACAGAGAGGGGGCAGACTGTGAGTATGCCTGAAATTATGGACAAAACATGGATGACAGTCCAAACCTAATAAAAAGCATTCTTTATTCTCTGGACAGCTGAGCAGTTTGTGCAGTTTTAAGTTAGGAGATAAGGTTTCTACCATTAGAAGATAATTATGCTTCTCATGCTGGACATTCAGAATCTTTTGCAGCAATTCTGAACTTGGACGTGAATTACAGTGTAGAGCTGGGAATAGTTTCCTAGACATGTTTGGAGGTTAAATTTGATGTGGCTGGGTGACTGGTGAGAATTGGGGAAAATGGAGAGATATCAAACACGTATCCGAGATGGACGGCTTGCTCAAAGGTAAGCAAAGTGATGTCACTCCCTGATTCGGGAAGAAAAGGAAGGTCAGAATACAGGAGTTAGGATTCTCTTTGCTTTCTCTTGCTTCTTTGAAGACTGGTATTTAGAAGAGACTTGTTATGCATTATATTTCTGAGGAAAGCCTGGATTCCAGATTACAAACACTACATTGGTGAGAAAGCTGCTCGTTTTAAGCCTGTTCTCGAGTGTGGGAAGCCTCCTTCACTGGGCCATAGTCCAGAACTGTCCTCACAAATAACTTGCTGTCTCTCTGACCTTTATTTTCTCTTTGTTCTGCTGCTCAGGAGAGATTTACTGATGCTTGTTTGCAGGGCATGATGGAAGAATTTGAACCTAAAGAATATTTTCAAAAGTAATTCTTGTCTCCCAACAATTTAAAGTTCGAAATATGCAATAAATAATACATACATGATAAAGTAATACATCTTTTAGGACCAGGTCTCTGTGAGAAGCAAGCTTCATGGATTATCTTCATTACCAACCACCAGAATCTTAAATCAGAGGCAAAATATTAGCTGTTGAAATATTAATGTCAGTCGAAAAATATTATAGATGGTTCATCTTTTAATGTCTGTAGAAGCTACCTCGGTGTTTTTAAACAGATGAGGAGAAAACTCAACTGCACATCTTATTCAATTAAAAATAGGTGGTAAGCATGTTTGACTAATACAATTCTGCTTTACTCAACCATGAAAATACATGTCTATAAGGCAATGATTTCAGTTTGAAATACAAAACATTATATCACTACTTTGATGCTTTCACAAAAATCAAAATGCTTGAGTAACTATATATTTTCACTTTCATATAAATGGCTGCTACTCTGTAAAAACAAACACAATTGTAAATATATGATTATTAGAAACTGATACAAGATAGCAATTTTGCATTGGAGTTCAGATGGTAATATTGCAAGAACCAAGACCAAAATTTGATCTAATTCAAAAGGAGATAAATACAAATAATACAGAACCATGCATCTAGCCATTTTTCAATAGAGCAAAGAATTTTCTGACTTAGAAAATCATACAAATTCTCACGTAAAAGAAGAATCACAAGTAGCTCCCTTTGAAGTATATCTGACTTGAACTACCCAGAGCTGAAAAAGTACATTGGCAAATAATCTTTTTTTTGTGATTTGAAGAAAGTCATCTCGCTGTTATTCAGGCCATGATTGAATCATTAGAATTGGAATGGAAATCTATAGGGAGGAATTATTTTAAAATAGATTGGTTATTTGTGAGCAGGTAAAATATGCCTAAGTAAAGTATGGACTTATAATCTTTGTATTTATATGACATTTTTCTTGATTCTGAAGACAATAGACATAGCAAAATTACTAGAAAAATATGGAATAATCATTTCATTATTGAACACAACTTGTGTATAAGAAACTACTTACCAGTTTTCAAGGTTGAGCTCTTAAAAATAAAGGTTCTATGAACACTTGTGGGTATGTCTTTGAGCATGTGTTTCCGGATCTTTTTTTTTTTCTTTTTTAATTGTCTTTATTATTAAATCATAGCTGTGTACAATAGTGCAATCAAGGGGCACAATGTGCTGGTTTCATATATAATCTGAACTATTTTCATCAAACTGATTAACATAGCCTCCATGGCATTTTCTCAGTTATTATATGAAGACATTTGTATTCTGCATTTAGTAAGATTCGCCTGTACCCTTCTGAGATGAACCATAGGTGTGGCCCCACCAATTACCCTCCCTCCACCCCAACCTCTCTCCTCCCCTCCTTACCCTTGCCCCTTGCCCCATATTCTTGTGCTATAGTTGGGTTATACCCTTCATACGACAGCTATAAATTAGCTTCATAGTAGGGCTGAGTACACTGGATACTTTTTCTTTCCTTCTTGAGATACTTTGCTAAGAAGAATATGTTCCAGGTGTTTCCAGATCTTTTGAGTAAACATCTAGGAGTTGAATTGCTGGATCATAAGGAAGGTATATATTTAACTTTTTGAGTCACTCTCATACTGTTTTCCTAAATGGCTGTTTAATTTTACACCCTGTCCAGCAATACAGGGGAGTTCCATTTGCAACATATAAGCTCTGACAAACAAGTTCACTATCTCGTCTTAGTAAAAGGGCTACATACCTCATTGCTGAATATCACATGGTCACCTTTGAAGTGCTCCCCTCGGGAAGCTGTGCCCTGATGCAGTGTCTAGTGTACCCTTTAAAGCAATTTCGGAACTCTTTTCTTGGAATGGCCATTAAAGCTGTTTTCGTGTTACCCTCCATGTCTTGAATGTCATCCAAATATCTTTCTTTTAATATTTCATTTATCTTCAGGTAAAGAAAAAAGTCTTTGGGGGACAGATCCAGTGAGCAGGGAGGGTGCTCCGTTTTCTCACAGATAGTGTTGTGTGAGCTGTGCATTGTTGTGAAGCAAGAGCCATGAGTTTTGGGCCAAGATTTTCAGTTAAAATTTTCCTAACAATGTTTATCAGTTTTCTACCCTTCTGTGCTTCTCACAGTCAGTTGTTGAGTTTGACACACAATTCGAAGAATTTTTGCAGTGTTTTCACCAGTTATGACACTTTTTCTCTCCTCATAAAATGGTTTAACGCCTTCGCACACTGCTGTTTTCTTCACAGCATTATCCCCATAAACTTGGACTAGCACGTCCCTGATTTCACTTCCACTCTTGCCAAGTTTAACAAGAAATTTATGCAAGTTTGTTCATTGCTCTAATTCAAGCTCTGACATTCTCATGATGGCACCCAAAACCACATAACCATAATGAATGTCACTCAGTGAGATGCCATTTCATGTTGACGTGAACACAGCTGTGACCCGCTGATAAAGGTTACAATATAAGGTTAGGAAACCTGGCAGAATTGTTTGTACAGTGCTACCAGTATAAGCACCTGGTGGCAAGTTCACTAACTTGTCAACCTTGTGGGCTCACCATCCTTTGCTATTGTCATGCGCAGTGGACATATTTATCATATTGTTTCAGGACCAGCAAATCTAAAGCAACAGATTGTCACCAAAGATGATAGGGGAAGGAATTTTATTAGCCAGCGAGACCTCAGCAGGTCATCAGCCTTGAAGCCCTGGGTCACCTGAGCCGTTCCTGCAAAGCTCTTTTATACTATTCTGGCAAGACATATACAGAGTTACAGTTACAAATCATGGAAGAACTTTCAGCTAGTAGGCAGAAAAAAAATCATGAAAAACTCATGATTATATTTCTCAAGAAACCAGAGTGAAATTATTTGTTACCTAGTCTCTTTCTTTTTTTTAAAATATGAAATCATAGCTGTGTACATAGTGCAATCAAGGGGTACAATGTGCTGGTTTCATATACAATCTGAAATATTTTCATCAAACTGTTTAACATAGCCTTCATGGCATTTTCTTAGTTATTGTCTCTTTTGAGGTTATTCCTATAAGGTGTATCTCTTAAAGTTCTTTTTATCTTTCGAGGCTGATTTTGCACTCTTAGCACCAGGAAGTAAAAGATTTATTTTTCCTTCCTCAATATCAATAGTATTAATTTGCATATCCCTGATGACTAATGAGGTTGAGCGTCTTTTTAGGTGCTTCATTGTAATTTGTATATTTTTTATCAGCTGTGTGTTCAAATGTTTTGCCAATGTCTTCCTTTAAGGAAACTTTTAATTTTGGAGTGTTAGATTTACACAAAAGTCATGAACACAGTCCACTGTGTTCTCATAAATACCCTATCCAGTTTCTTCCATCAAGAACATTTTGTATTGGTGTGGTGCCTCTGTTAAGTTGATTGGACCAAGATTGGTAGATATGTTACTATTAACTAAAGGTCATACTTCATTTTCTTACTTTTTTGCCTTATGTACTTTTTCTACCCCAGGATCAATACTGTTGACACTTTATTAATGTAATATGTACATTTTATTTAGTAGTAAGTTCTCCTTATGCTACTCTTGGCTGTGACAATTTCTCAGAATTTTCAGTGACTGTTTGGAATGGTGACACTACTGGGATTTATCTAATGTGTTTCTTAAAATTAGCTTGAGGCGATAATTTTTAGGGAGGAGGAACAGAGGGGCAGACTCATTTTTATTACGGCCTATCAAGAGTTTGCAAATCAATGTACCTCACTGTTGAGGTAAAACTTGATCTCTGGGCTGAGGTGGTCAGGTTTCTCCTCTATAAAACGAATCCACCCACTTTCCTTTGAAAGGAAGTCCCTATGTGCAGCCCACACTTAAGGAGAAGGGAGAGCGTTTTACTTTGTTGGAGGCAGAATATTTACATAAAACACTTGGAATTCTTCTGCAGGGCAGGTCGCCCCTATGTCTACCATTCATTTATTCAACCATTTATTAAGATCAGTAGGGATGCAAGAATATTTATTTGATACTTTGTGTTGTAACTCAGTACCACTTAAATTTGTTGTTGAAATCATCCCATCCTTGGCCATTGAGAACTCTTTGAGTTGACTCCCATGTCCCTTTGACATATGTTCCCAACATAGCCCCCACTCCCACACCCCTTAGCACTCTTTACCTCTGGCATTATAAGACACACCAGGCCTACCTAACAAATTCTCTGCTTGGTCCTATAATTAGTATTTCTCCAAACATCTTTGGACCCTTTGGAGAATGGTATTAGAAACCAAGATCTGGGCATAACTGTTGGTACCACAGTGTCCTTGGGTGAGGAGTCACCAAGCTGATAGAGCATGAAAATATGTGTGTATATTAAACTGCCTGTGTGTGTCTGTATCACATATGTATACGTATTTCTCCGTGTGCTAAACAGGAGTTCATACTGAGGTCTCCAACTCCAATTCTCATACAGATCATTCTAGCCTCTTCCTCTTGATTTTGGAAACATCTCATTCACTCAGTGAAAAATCTAGCTCCTAACTTCTGCTATCCATTTACTTCATTGTTCTATTACAGTATACATATATAGCAGCTGCAGAATTGATAACCCAGACTCCCTGGGGAAACAATTTTATCAACCAGAGTACAGTGCTTACGTATAGTTTCTTTTACCTTTAGTTTTCTGGGACTCCAATTACATGTATGTTAGACCGTTTTGTAATATTCTATTTCATAACATCTCTTTCATAGCATCACTTTCCTTTCCATGACTCAATCTGTCTTGTTTCTGATCTATACTTTGTGTTATAACCTCTCCTTTTTTGGTCACCCATCATGTTATGAAATAAACATATTGAATGTACAGTCTAATCACATGTTATTCAGTTTCATAATTTTTATTTTTTTATAGTTCTATCATAGTATTTACTCTTTTCCTCTCTTTTTTAAAATAGTCAATTTTTATTTCTTTTATAATTCCAATATTTAAATTACTTCAAAGGCATTTTTTCCTCATGTATATATATATTTTTTTATGTATGTTCGTGTTGTCCTTTTTGGAAAACCTTTCCAAATTTTATTGACTAGTATACATTATTTATAAAAAGTTTTAAACATATAGTTTTAGAGTAGAGTATTTTATTTCTTCCAGAGTGACACGATTCATTCATTCATCTCTCTCTCTTGTTTGTTTCCTGGTAGGCAGTTACGGTACAAGCATATCCTTTGGGTCTAAGCTTTATTAGGAATTGTTTTTTCAGATTTTTCCCTTAATCCTAGTCCAAAAATCTTTTGGGATCTTAGAAAAAAAAATCTGCACTAATTACAAAGGCATTTCCTTCTCTGCAGTGCCCGAAAGTTTATACTTTGCCTCCCCAGTATCACCTGGTTTCTGCTCAGCTTTATAGACTTTGGTTGTAGCATTTTAGTTCCTTTTTTATTCTTGGTATCTCATGTGACCCGTTTGCAGCCTGGTGTCAGCAAGTGTCTTTGAGAGGAAACTGTACCCGGAGCAGATGCTCCTGCAAGTTCTGGTCACAGAGTGGTTTAGAATTTCCACCTTTTTCTCTGCATTGAGTGACGGTGCAGCAAGTCCCAGGCCCCTGATTTCTGTGGCGTCCAACCCAGGGGCTTCCTCCCTGAGCAGCTGGTGGCCACTGGGATTCCCGCTGTCTTCCTTGCTCTCCAAGGCCTTAAACAATTACTTTACTTCTTACTTCCGGCTTTGAGAGTTACTCTCAGAAGGAAGTTTAGTCTGACACAAGCTTCCCTGTCTGAGCCACAAGTAAAAGTCTGCCTCCTTAATCTCAGAGTTCAGCTGGAAGTATTTTAGCCTTTCTTGTGAAGAGGCTGGTTAGTTTAGAAACAGTGATTTTTAAAGTTCACTGACAGGGGAGAAAAAAAGCTTTTATGTGTTGGATTAAAAAATATATGTAAAGTCACATGCTTTAACCTCTGTCAATATGGTAAAGGAACCCCCACATTCTTAGTTGGTATCTGAGCAAATAATTAACTGTTCAGTAAAGACTATGAATTCTAACACCCATTTTTCCTCTCCTTAGAAGGGCTCAGGTCTGGAATTTGTATTTAACAACTTAAAAAAAGGGAGCTGTTAAATATGTTGTAAGAGGATTTCCAGGTATATTTTCATTAAAATGGAAGCTCTAAAAACTGACTCCTGAGAGAAATGAGTTTTCTCATTAGATTGAAGAGAACAGAGGAAAGGTTTTTCATAGTAATTTCATAAAGTAGGATAATCCTAATACTCTGTCCTTATCACATCACTGCTTTATATTTGAATATAAATTTTATTTATTTATTTTTTTGGACAGAGTCTCATTATGTCACCTTGGGAGAGCACTGTGCCATCACAGCTCACAGCAACCTCCAACTCCTGGGCTTAGGCGATTCTCTTGCCTCAGCCTCCCGAGTAGCTGGGACTACAGGTGCCCGTCACAAGGCCCGGCTATTTTATGTTGCAGTTTTCGCCATTGTTGTTTAGCAGGTCCCGGCCAAGTTAGAACCCGCCTGCCCCAGTGTGTGGCCAGCGCCCTCCTCACTGAACTACAGGTACTGAGCCTGAATATAAATTTTAAAACCTGTGTGATGACCTATGTCAAATTTTATAAAAAATATACTTTTAGGGTGTTTTAAATGTATAAGAAACTGTCACAACTGGATGTATGATGAGGACAAATTTACTAAAATGATTCTGTCTAGCCTTTTTTTTTTTTTTCTAGCTGTTGCTTTGAGCTTTCACACACTTTAAGACAAAGGAGAATCAGAACAAAGCCCTTGCTCTGTCTGCATTTTTCTCCCAGGTACACAGGGACCTTACTTTCTCATTGGGGAGATGAGAGTCCCGCCGTTATTAAAGGCCTGGCAGATTTGCGGGTTAGACATTGATCAACTTGAAGTATAGTTTCAATTCTTCTCCATATTATGTATATGATATTGTAATTAATCACCTACCATTTCTGGTACGGAGGTTAGATTAGCAACATTCCTTCACGTGCTGACAGTGTGTTCTGCAATAGCAATGTAGCAAATAATTAAAAGTTACAAGTCCTAAACTTGAACTTGAGCAGGGCGCTCAGCGAATAGAAAGAAGAGTATTGTTTGAAACAACTAGGGAGGAAATGATGGAAGATGTGTGACCAAGGATTTCAGGTGATGGAAAAATATCTAGTGATTGGATTTATAACATAAGCCAAACTTTAATCTGTTAAGCTCCTTTTCACTGGTGATCATCTTTTTCTTTTCTTTTATGTGACAACACTGATGCTAATCTGAGCCACTTTCAATCAAATTGATTAGTGGTTTCATTAAATAGCTTATTGGTTTATTACTGGGCTCGGGCATAATGGCAATGTAGAACATACGTCTCATTTAAAAATAAAACATGGATGCTATTTTAGGCCACAATTATGTTCAAGGGTAAAATTTCTAATATCTTAGTTGTCATTTAGTAAGAGTACAAATGAACTATTTCTAACACCAATATATATCACTAGCTGGGAAATATGATGCTTTTTGAATGATTCCCAGATGTGAGGAGTTCTGGTTAAGTATCCTACTTGATTTATTGCTGCTGGCCCCAACAGCTGTGTGACTGTCCACCTGCCGTCAGGTAGCAGCCGGTAGAAGGACCTGTCAAGCGTGGCAAATAATGTTTGCTTCCAGTGCTACTCATCATTTTAGTTGACAGAGTCATCTCATGATTAGAGACAAAAGTAACATTCCCCATCATGTATAGCCATCTACTTCCAGGCAGGGGGAGAAATGCACCACATGTAATATTAATAAAAGAAATAGAGGTATTTCGTGGACTTAGATCACATATTTCTAGAGAACAGAGGGGTTCAGGTGGTTGAAGAGTTTATTTTTGCCTCTTTGCTTGTCTACAAGTAAAATTTCCCAAATTAATAAATTAGACATGTGCGTTGGCTATGCTCAGCCCATTTCAAGTCATTGAAAATCAGGCTTTAAAAATGTTTTGCTTTATTAAGAAGAATCTTCTCTTGGTGATTGTTGCATTATTTTTCAAAATACACTTCCAGCTGCGTGTGGTGGCTCCTGCCTATTAATTATCTCAGCCCTTTGAGAGGCCAAGGCAAGAGGATTACTTGAGGCCAAAAGTTTGAGCCCAGCCTGAGAAATATAGTGAGACTCCATTTCTACAAAAAATTAAAAAAAATAGCCAGGTGTTGGACAGAAGTGGAACACATTATTCTTAGTAAAGCATCACAAGAATGGAGAAACAAGAATCCTACATACTCAATTCTGATATGAGGACAATTAATGACCCAGTACATGGTGGGGGGTGGGGGAAGGGGGAGCAGAAAGAGGGAGGGAGAGAGGGGGTGAAGGAGAAACAATGTATAATACACCTTTTGGGGGCAGGACACAATTATAAGAGGGACTTTGCCTAACAAATGCAATTAATGTAACCTGGTTCTTTGTACCCTCAATGAATCCCCAACAATTAAAAAAGGTAGAAAAAGAAAAGAACAACAACAACAACAAAAAATAGCCAAGTGTGGGGTCCTGCAACCATGGTCCCCAGGTACTTGGGAGGCTGAGGTGGGAGGATCCCTTGAGTGTAGGAGTTTGAGGTTGCAGTGAGCGGTGAAGCTTTGATCATACCGGTGCACTCCATCTTGGGCAACAAAGCAAGATTCTATCAAAAAAGAAAAAAGAAAGAGAAAGAAGAAGAGAGAAAAGGAAGGGAAGGAGGAAAGGAAGGAAAAGAGAAAGGAAAGAAGAAAGGAAAAGTAAAGAAGGAGAAATATAAATAAACTTCCACCAATTAGAATCATATTACAGTCCTCACATACAATTTTTACTCTGCCAAGTTAGTGATTGTTGATTGCAGGGCACTATATGATCTTGGAGTGAAAAACCGAAGCAAATGATAGACGGCAAGATACAAATGGAATCCTAAATAACATATTTTGTTCTATTGATTAAATGGAAGCAGAAAGAGCCTACTCTTTGTGGCAAATCAGCCAACAAAGAATCTTGGCCTTTTCATCCAGATGATATGGGGATTTCAACAATTCATGTTCCATGTCTGGATTTTTATAATGAGTCGATGGAAAGGATCACCTGCAAGGTTCCTTCCAGACACAAAGAACTGATATTTATGTCAAGATGAGCTGTACCATCAGGGCAGAATCTCCAGATGAAAATCAGACTCTACATTAGTAAAGGGAGTAAATAGGAAAAAGGAAATAAAATGCTAAGAAGGTTGCTACATATAAACATAAAAATCCTAAAAATAATTGTGTTTATAAGAAGTATTATAACAAAAATAATAGAATGTTTGCACGTTAAAGTTTGATTTTTAGGCTAGAAGTGAGGACTCTGAGGCTTGGGTGAGTGAAATGTCTAGTTCAAGATCGGCAAGCACCTGTTTAAAGACCGCAAGGCTGAAACCAGGCCTGACCATCCCCAGGGAAGACGCTCCCACGACGTCAGGCACCCGGCCTCCCAGCCACCATGTTTCACTGTCATCGCACTTTTAATGTCATTATATGTTTTTGCTTTTTTTTTCTTCTCCTATGAGAGATCCGATCTTTCTCTCTAATCATACATTCAGAAAATATTTATGAAGTGCATACCAGGTACTACCCCAGGCAAAACACAGTTTTCTAGATGATGAGATCATTTTTATTTTTGCCATTCAAAGCACCCAAAATAAACATAGTAGAAAAATATCATAAGTATAGATAAAATTCTAGACTTCTCTAGCACTGTTATAGTATGAGTGAAACATCAGCTTACACGATCTGCTTATATCTAAATGTGGACAATGCTGATATTTACGTGACTTAAACATCTCCTTCCAAATAGGGACAAATTTAAAACAGAAATAATCATCAGGACAAATGTTTTCTGTTTTGAAAAACTATTCGGAAGGGTTATTGATCTTAACTTGGTGTATTGAGCATACACAGAATGAAATCCAAATGAAACAAGAAACACTTGTACTTTCTTTGTGAGCATTTCAAAGACACTCATCGTGTGTATTTAAATACGAAATATGTTGTGATAGTTTACATTTAGGTTAAGGTTTGATGGTCATTCATTACCGATCCGATGCTCCAGGGAAATTAATTGTTGGTATGCTGCTGTGTAAAGAACAACTTATGGGTAACAGAGATAAACAAAAAGTGAAAATGCTAAAAAGAATGGTTTTGAAGCTTTATATGCAGTGTTTATTTTTTCCCCATCCCTGGACTAAATTGACATTTTTGCCGTCTTCAGGAGATGTCAACTTGACTTCTGTAATATTTGTATAATGGCACTGGCTGTACAGGAAGTCAACATCGAGTATTTTTTTTCTTAAATTCTTCTAGCACTAGGACAAATGTTATGGGTAGTTTTAGGACTACTTGCAATAATTTTATATGAAAAGAAAACGAAGGACCACTTGGGAAAATGCATTTAGACGCCCAAACAATTGAAGTCACTTAGTAAATAGACAAGATAGGAATGCACAAGTAACAACAAAAACATTATGAAACCTTTGTAAAACAATAAGCAAACCAAACAGGTAAACGTGTTAGCATAGATTTCAAGGCTAAAATCTAGCCTTGAAACGTGTGTGTGGGGGGGGGAGGAGGAAATCATGTCCGATAAATTTGGCTGTTTTTATGGATCATTATCAGGGGATTCAAATATAAAATAATTTTTCTAATTTTAAATTTGTTTTCAAATTTTTATGTATTTAATTTATTCATTCATTTATTTAGTTAGCCTTTTTACAAACAATTTCTGATTAACGTGCGGTGACGATTAGGTGACAGTGTTTGCTTTTGTTAGGGAAGGTCCCCGTGGTAGTTGTGTCCCACACCCAGGAGGTGTGTCAGATACCCCAACCTAAGTGCCCATCAACCCAGGAAATAAACTGTGGTCTATGAATACCATGGGGTGCTGTTCAGCCATAAAGAAGATGGAGACTTTACATCTTTTGTGTTAACCTGGATAGAGTTGGAGAACATTGTTTTCGTAAAGTATCACAAGTACGGAAAAGCAAGTATCCAATGAAATGATTTTTTGAAATCTCTCAGATGGCTAGCGATTGATGAGAAGCAGAAATTAAACCACGTGCAGTTTGATCTCTGGCGCCCAAAGCACGTCACCTGCGGGGGCCCAGTATTTTGGTCTGTACCTGTGACTTAATTGTCACTCTGATGTGCTGACTGTACCGTCAGCTTCTTTTACTCTCGCCAGACTTTATCAGATTCAACAAAACATTCACTGACATTGTCATTTTCCAGCTGGAAAATCCCTCACCCAGGCCTGAAATTCATTCCAGGGACATTGTTTCTAATCTCTCCTCATCACACGTGACAACTTTGGCTATTGCTTTGCTACGGCAAACCACGGGTCATCATTTTTTTTCCAGCATGCAATACAGTTTTGCTAACCATTTTCTCAGTTTTTATTACCTATTATCTTGCCCGTTTTCTTCTCCCAGCTCTGGCTAATACTGTCCTCACAGTTACCTCCCATTGCCACAGATTTTAGATTTTTGCTATGGTAGCAACTAGGTATTACTTTCTATACCAGGTTCCTGCACAGCAAACTACCTCAAAACTTAATTTAAAACAGCAGCGCTTTGCTTATCCTCAGTTCATGGGCCCGTTAGATATGTCACTGCTCTCGGCTGAAGGCTCTCATTTCTCATCTCATCTCAGCTGAATGCCCTCATCCAGGCCAGGCGGGCAGCTCTCCTTCTGGGCTGTTCACTGCAATCCTCCTGCACATACCCTCTCATCGTCCACCAGCTAGCTCAGACTCTCCATTAAGGGGGGCAGAGTGAGCCTCCGAGGAAGCAACTGACACATTGGCCCTTCCTCTGACGTCTTGGCCAACACCAGTCAGAAGACCAGGCCAGGTTCAAGCAATGAGCAAATCACTCTACTTCCCAAGGGGAATAGTGGCAAAATTACACTGAAAAAGGATGTGGCTATAGTTACATTCTTATAAAAACGACAAAGCAACTTGAAATGTTTTAAGAAATATGGTGGCCTCTATTTGTGGTGATACAGTATAACGGTTTTGTTCAATAGTGATATAAAGTTTTTCAAATTGTGATTTAAAGAAAGGTATGGAAGAGAAATTTGTTGATCAATAGGACATATAGTTTAGTATTATGATAATACTAGTTTCGGTTTGAGGCGTGAACTTTATATCTCCCTTGACTTAAAAAAATAAAATAAAAAGAATATGGATAAAAGAAGGGGGGCGGAATTTTTCAGTCACTTCCCCTCCCCCGCAGGATAAAGAACAGTGGAGTCTGACCAGGAGTAAGCTCCTTCTTTTATTTTTTGCCACGGTTTCAATCTACTACATTAGGGGTGTTTTCTTTCCTTTGTTTATACATCAAGTTATATATAGATGGAGATATTTTATATGCATTTGGGGCACGTGACGGCAAGCATTCTGTTAGGAATTTAAATGAGAGCCTGGCAGACAAAATCACCTGCTTCCTTGGAGGCCACGTTAGGGGGCGCTGGAGTTCAAACAAGGAAACCCATCAGTAAATGATTAAAGAACAATTAGTGAGTGGGGCAAAGAAAATTAGAACAGGATGACTTGCTAGAAGGCTACCTTGTAGAGCTCGCCTCTGAGCTGAGAACTGAAATAAGAAGGAAGTAGCCGAGGGGGCACTAGCAGGTCCAAAGGCCCTTATGCACGCAGGGCAAAGCTGCCCCTGGTACTGCAGGAAGGCCAGGAGGCTGAACCATCTTAAATACCAAAAGCACGAAAAGAGGTAAGATCAAATCAACATTTTGCTCTGGCTTTGTGGTGCTCTGAGTTAATTAAGTACAGGGTCAAATATGTCACGGAGAGCCTATATTGACTATGTTGTAAAAGATTTCTCCCAAATGATCAAATGCACTATTTATAAGCATTTGTTATTATGCAATTGCTGAAGGTAAATTATATAGAATATATCTACTTTGCGCTATGTGGGGTAGCTGTAGAACAGATACGATGATTCCTTTTCGTATTTTCCACCAAATAACGTGAGTATAATTTTCATGCCATCCACGGAGGTGTTCAACTTTTGCTCTTATTTATGTCTTTAGCATTCCCATAAAATAGTCTAAGTATGCCTCTTATTTAAATTCTTCTAAACAATCCTAAATCATAAAATTAAATTGGCTTCCCATGACAATCTTTATAAGTTTATTATAATGAAATGAACAACAGAACTCCCAGCAAACGTTCTGATGTGTTTAATAAGCAAACCTACACCTGGGTTCTTCACCCAGGCGGGTCCCCTGTGGCTGCCTTTAATAAATCTACGGTTGTTACTTCACCCTTCTCTCATTTGGACTTCCTCAAACGCCCACCCTCTGCTTTTTGAGCTAATACCAATAATAGAGGAATATCACTTTTTGCTTTTATCTAGTATAATTTTTTAAAACAAGATTGTCCATTTTGATTTTATGTCCAAAAATCATAAGATGAGCTAGAGGCTTATTATTTTTAAATGTCTACAAATGTGTGATGTTTGTCTTTGAGTTAAAAACTACCGGGAATGTAGAGACATAAGGATTGTTAATAAGAATACTCTGTTTATGCCAGTTTCTTAGGAAACTTTAAAAGTTCATCTTTGTCAAAAGTTGGCAAAAGTCTTGTAACTAAATTGGAGTCCTACCTGAACACATTAGGTAAATAATCACGCCAGCAAACATGAATTTAGTTTTTTTCCCTTCACGCCTGACCCCAGAGGTATAAGTTTTATTATTTATTTATTTTTTTTACTACATAACCTTGGCTATATTCTATGTTTTGGTACATTTTATTTTTACTGGATTCCTAAAACGGCTGTGCTTATTAGCTTAACTTATCTAGGTCTCCACCTGGGCTACTATTAGAGTCACCTGGGCAGATTTTAAAAGCTTTCGTTATGCAGAGATTTTCTTTCATCCATTCTGATCTAATTGGTGTAAGGTGAGGCTGTTGCTATGTTTTAAAACGATCCCTGGGTGTTATTCAGACCCATTGGAGAACTATCAGCTGTCCAATAAGTACTTTTATTAAATTGCATTTAGTTTTTAAATAATATTAATTTTTGTTTGTGAATGTCCTGACATATGTTGAATCAACATTTCATTGTTTTGGTGTGTGTACAGATCCATTTTAAGGATGGTAGGTTATTAAGTCAGGTTATATGAGCTGAACAGCCAAAGACTTACCTCATATGATAGGATTTGCTTGGCATACAAATTGCTTCAGCTAGTCATATTTTAAGAGGGTAATTAGTAGCCTGGGGAAATAATAAACAAAGATAGCTCTAGATTCTATGGTAGCATCTGCAGGCCTTAATTTCTCTGGTTTGGGAAATCTGAATAAATCTGTGACCCTTTGGGATTGGCCGCATCAGATAGTGACATATATTATTCAACACCTTTGATGAGTTACAATATTAATTAAATGTTACAGCTAAAGGACATTCTATGCTAATTAGGATGTGATTTTTTTTTTAAAACCTACCATCTAGATAATAAACAGAAAGTAACATTTTTTGGTTTCTATATAATTCAATGAAACTGCATTTTCCATCAACTAGAACAAGGTGTGTCCACACATCACTGAAACATCCACGTCCACCACTGATTGTTAATTCACAATTCATGTTGAGCTCTGATATTGTTGGTCACCGTGAGCTCCGGTGGTGAGTCCATTGGAAAGCTCAAAATAACACTTACAGTTCTTCAGTGTTGTTGATTGTAAGGCATACAATTCTGAGAAAGAAAAAAGCTGCTGATTAAAGTTCAGGTGGCCTTTGATTACCAAGAGCTTAAAAGGAGGGAAAGCCGTAAACGGTATCAAACATTTACTGTGCCACAGATATTGGATCAAATCCTAAACTTCACAATATCACACATATTCCAATTGCTAATCTACAGGGGGGGAAATTAGGTTTAGAGATGGAAAATTCCTTCCTCAAGGTCACATAATGTGAGTTGTTTTGTTTGTTTTTGTCTTTTTTTTTTTTAATTTTTGAAAGAGTCTCACTTTGTCACCCTTGGTAGAGTGCTGTGGTATCATAGCTCACAGTAACCTCAAACTCTTGGGCTCAGGTGATTAAAAGCTGGGACTACAGGCATCTGCCACAACACCTGGCTATTTTTAGAGGCGAGGGTCTTGCTCTGGCTCAGGCTGGTCTCGAACCCGTGAGCTTAGGGCAGTCCACCCACCTCGGCCTCCCAGAGTGCTGGGAATTCAGACGTGAGCCACCGTGCCTAGCTCTAAGTGAGTTGTCTTCTAACAACACAGCACTCTGCTACCTAACATCTATTAGAGAAATAACAAACTTGATTTTCAATATAGTGTGTACAGAGTTCTGTATAGCATTTCGTGGAACCTCCAAAAAATTTTTTTAAAAAGTACACTTAGATCAAATTCAGAATTCTTAGAAAGCGTTCTGGAGCAGATGGATGTGATTTTTTAAAAAAATACCTAATAAAAATAAGCTTTGCCTGAACATAGTGCTAAACTTGTAAAGAGAGTTTGCCAATTGCGTGGGTAACTGAGCTATAATAAGGAATCTGAGAATTTTAGATTGAAGAATATAATAGAAATCATTTAGCCTGGCTTTGGAAGTGAGGAACCAGGAATCCAGGGAGGTCAATGCACTTGCTGAAAGTCAGAGAAGCAATTCATGGCAGGGACAGCGCAGACCTGAGATCTCAGGACCTGCTCTTGACAATACCCTTATTTAAAGTGCAAATTATAAATCCCATAGATGTGATAATTCAGTAAAAGGTATTTAGGCAAGATTCAGACACTCTTGGAATTTTTTTATTTTAGAAAGACTTTATCACTGGCAATGTGACAGCTACTAGGAAGAGGAAGACAGGTGTCAGACGGTTACATTAGTGTACTGGTTCTCAAGCAGTTTTGATGCCCTTGACCACATCTGGCAACATCTAGAGAAATTTTTGATTGTCAGAACTGGGGAGAAGTACTATTGCCATCTCGCGGATAGAGGTCAGGTCAAGGACACAGTGAAAAATCCTACAATGAATGGGATGGGGTTCCACCTTCCACCACCCTGAAATAAGTATCTGGCCCAAATCTCAAGGGTGATGAGTTTGAGAATCCTTGAGTGGTGCAATGAAACATCTTTAAGATCTGAACGAGGGTGGTTGCAGTGAGTCTTCTGCACACAAATTTCAATCAGCCATGAAACATTCATTGTGGATCTCTTGCACTAAGACTGTGCTACATTCCTGGACAAAGGAATGAAGACATGTCCTCACCTGGCTCGCAGTGTAGTCCAACATATTGATGGGTACTGAGCTAATTCAATAGACTGTTAAGAGGGTGGAAACACCTACAGTTGTGGGAAGACCTGAATGGTGAGTCTCCTGCAAGAGGCTTATGTTCTGTCGGTAGAGGATGACATTAAAGTTTCCCAGTTGATTGATGTGTAATGAAAGGTTCCACCTACTTCACAGATGGGGCTGTAAGAGCAAATAATGGGGCTGAGCGTAATTTTTCAGCTTAATGAAGAAGCAACGTGTAAGGTAGAATTTTTTAAGACAAGAATAAAGAGTCCTTTAGTCTGATAGAGCACCATGTGCAAAAATAGAGAGCCAGGAATGGGAGGGAAGGAAATAATTGTAACCAGATTACAAAAAATGGGAAAGGGGAACATGAGGTCTGTATGAGCAGGGGTCATACCGGAATTTCATACCAGTCACTGCTTTTAATCCAGCCAAGGAGTAGAACCCTCTGGGAGTGCTGATACACAATGGGACAATATTTAATGATCATGGTGGAAATTAGTAATGATGTAGAAATTAAAAATGAAGAGAAGAACTAAATGCAGCCATGCTTTCTAAAGGCAATAGGGATATGACTAGAGTTTTGGATTAATTTATCTTTTTAGGTCAATGTTTTTCAACCTTTTTTATCTCTCGGCACAGTTGAACTTATAGTAAAACTCCCATGGCACACTTAAATTATATTGATCAAAAAAAGTTAAAAAAAGTGCCTTGAACTTCTTTTGAAAATAATTTAGTGATCATTAAAATTTTCCTGGCGCATGCCCTGCTTTCTGTACTATACTAACCCCTCCCACATACACACATGCAGTGCACACCCAAGTATATTACTTATTTAAATCTCAATACATTTTTAGAGAAACTATTGCAGTGGCTATGAGTTTACTTATTAAAAGCCATCAGAATGAAAGAAATAAAGCGACTCTGAATGTGGCATTTCCATGAATTGTGGCCTTTTCGAAAGACATTTTAAATTGCAAATGAAGCTTTGCAGCTTTTTTAAAGAAAAAGATTACACCAACTAAAAGCAAGAAATGAAATTGAGGGGGGCGGGGTCCATCTTACATTTTCTCCTTAATGAAAATTTGTTTTGGAGAGCAGTGGCGTTCCTCTGACTTCATGGTATTTATATGAAAGATCACGCCTTTCCCAGGGGTAGTAATTAAATGACTGGAAAAAATTAAGATGATAGGGAATTAGTGATATACAAAGAACATAGCTGTTTCTTTCCAACATGCATTTGTGAGGCTGAATACAGCCACTATGTGGTAAAATGCTGGATCTATGTAGTGTTTCCATTATTTAACGCACAATTTACCTGTGACATGATTAAACTAAAGAGTGAATTAACAATTTGCATGCAAGAGCAAAATGGCCGAGAAACAAGCTCCTGAAATCCAAACAACCTAATTCCGAATCGGCTCAGCCTGTCGCTTGCCCTTTGCCCAAGCAGGTTCCTGCGGAAGTTAGATTTAATTGCTATCGCGTCTACCTGGTTGCTGTTTGAAAACTGCGTATTGTTGGAGAAATGATGTCTGAAAAGTGAAAAGTAAGACACCGTATGATAATTGTGTCAAATTAGAGGGACATTGTTCTCTTCTGGAGTGATAGTCTTATTTGGGGTAACTCTTGATAACAACATAACGGTGAGGTCCGGACATCTCGTGTATTTTAATACCTTCTATTTTCCTTGATAATATTCATTCAAATCTAGGGCAAGTGCAAAGGCAGACTTATATATTCGGGTGTAGAAAAATTGGCCATGCCCTCAAACTGATAAATTGTTTCTTGCCTTTAGCATTTTAATGATGTGAAGCCATTTGGACTCTGGGGTGACGCACATAGTATTTAAAATAACATTGACGTGGTCAGGAACATTTCTTCTTTTTCTAAACATGGCATTTAGCTCCTATCATTAATGATAACTAGACATGATAACCACAAAACATTTGCATTTTTAATTTTAAGAGAGCTGTACTGGGTGAAATGAGTTTAGTGAATATCACCACATTTCCCAGAGGCCTAAAAATAGCAGCTTGTCATAATGTCACTTGCAATTTTAATGAGAGAAAAACAATGGCAGGTGATGACTTGTTTGCAGGGAACTTTATTGGCAAATAGGAAAAACTTGAATATTTTCTAGGTTATAAATTGGCTTTAAGCGTGTTTATATACTTGGGATGTATAAATGAAGGTTGCAAAATTCTCCTTAACAAATTGAATGATTATGGTTCCTTGTCTACGATGGCAGACGAGTTGACCTGCTGTTTAAAATGTAAAACAAAATGTCGAAGTGGCCAAAATCATGTGGAACAGACCGGACAAGGAAGTGAATAATTGAAATCGGGCAGAGCAAGCAATTAATTCCATGGTTCATGAAATCCCTAAATTCCTTTACTATTATTATTATTTTTTTTTGAAGCTTTGAAAACAACAATCCATGATAATCTCAAGGTTTCCTTCTTAAGTATTAAGCATTTAAGACCACATCTACTTGTTCAGGATAATTAATATACTGACATGTAATTCAACTGATAAAAGTAGAAGCTGGGGACGTGAGTGAATAATGGAAGAAGATTCACGGAGTGCTTACCATGTCTTTTGGATGTGCGCCCAGTGCACATATTGGCAAAGGTTGGCAAAGGTTGGCAAAGAAGACACCGTGGCTGCCTTACAGAGAACGTGGTCTGCTGTGTGCATGAGCTGACATGCTCTGATTCTGATTTCAGGTTTATTAAGCAGTGAGTGTGGGTCAGGGATAGACGCAGAAGCCCTGACAGGGGCCCAAAGAAAGGGATTTAGTCTGCAGAGCTCAGCACAACACACACTGTTACACCGTGATGGGTGAAGACAACCCAACGGCCAAACAGTGTGCCCTGGGAACAAAGTGAAGTGTGAGCCATGGTTCCACTCAGCACCTTCCCCTCTAAAGATCCCTGGGGTCGGGTGGCGCCTGCAGCTTGGCCTGTCATCCTAGCAGTCTGGGAGGCTGAGGTGGGTGGATCTCTTTAGCTCAAGAGTTCAAGACCCTGTCTCTACTAAAAACAGAAAAATTAGCCAGGCGCAGTGGCAGGAGCCTGTAGTCCCAGCTACTAGGAAGACTGAAGCAAGAGGATAGCTTGAGCCCAGGAGTTTGACACCGTGGCATCTGGCCTGGGTGACAGGGTAAGACTCTGTCTCAAAAACAAAACTCCCCGGAGGACCTCAAATGTGGAGGGAAGTGGAAAGTCACGTGGACAGACTACAGCTGGCTTTTTTAGCGCTAATCACGAGTCTCCCATTAAGTCCAAAACTACACTGGATAGTCCTGAGAACCGAATTTTGACATTTGCTGTAGGAGATCTTGCAGTAATAAAGAGACCACCTGCAGAATACTGGTTAAAATTAGGGCTCACACAGTTGCTTCGGAGGACGAAAAGTGGACCAGCCTTTATCCCCCTCTCCACAGACACCCCCAGACATGCCCTCCTTATCCTTTCCCCCTTCAGCCAGAGCAGCCCATCTTTGGCTTATCCAGTTTATCGATGAGGGTGATATTTCTGCTTTTAAAAGTATGAAAACCAAGGGATGGATTGATTAGTCAATTGCTTAATCCTTTAGTGCGTAGTAAATTACTCATGCGTGCACTCGCACACACATATACAGTAGGAAATAAAAATGAAGTCATTTTGGTCTTGGGTAGCTGCTGCTATTGCCCCCTTTCCCCAAAACACCAGGTCGGCCACTTGCTAGGTGTGTTCACTTAGCCGAGTTTTCTGACCCACTGAAGCCTCTGCTACCCCTACAAAATGGGGATTATAATGGTGCCTGTCTCCCAGGATGCTTAAGAAAATGAACCGAGTCACTATATTAAATGTTTAGAACATAGCCAACAGGTGTCATCTCTTATGTGACCAAAGGCATCTGCCGCGTCAAGGAAAACTGGTATTGTTTTTAAAAGGGAGGAAAAAGAACAGCTCTGATGGGAACTCTAGTTTGGTCTCATTTTTGCTCGCGGGGTGACCACTATTGAGTGAAAGCTGACAATGGGTCCAGAGCCATTTCTTATTTTTCCTTTGCTCTGAGTCATTAGTCATTTATTATGAGCATCCAGCTTCCCTGCAGTTAATTCCCCTTGGGGGTTAGGCTGGGTGTTACACAACCTTGAGGATTGTTTAAAAAAAAAAAAAAAAAAAAACCCTTAGCAGGTGCAGCAAGGCATAGGAGGCGGATCAGAGAGCATGAAACAGCCTTGGGGCTCTAGCGCGGAGCTCTGGGACACAGATTTGGGGGCACAGCCATGAAGGGAGGTTTGAAACATCCCAGGGTGCATTTCAGCTGTCCTGATTAGGTCCAGCATTCCACTTAAAGACTTGGATTATGGAGGGATTACCTGTCAGGTCCTGTGGTGTGTGAGCAGAACTTGGCACGTTTTCTGAGTACCTGCTTTCTGGAGAAAACAAGCACCAGTTAGCCATCCTTGAGTAGAGAGTTTCCCCAATTTGGGGCCCTGATGAAAATGCGAGGAATCTGGTTTAGGTTTTTGTTCTGAAGAGGGAAAGTGATTTGATTCATGGGTTCACCACCAGCAAGCCTTATTGCAGAAGGGGAAGTACTTCCATTTGCGACTGCTTGGTTTCATTGGAGTTCGTGAAAGTAGACGCTATTGATGTAAGAGGTTAATGTCTGTCACAGTCTGGGTGTTTCGCAATGACTTTCTTCACAGCGTGTTCATTTTAAGAGGAAAGAGGTCTTTACGGTTAGTGAGAGTTTAATGAGGATTACAATGGCCCCCCAGATGCTTACAACAGCCATTTAAATAACCCATAACTTCTCTGTTTATCATGAGAGGGAACTTGCCAATTTTAGGTTTTACAAACATTCTTCTGAAAAACTTTACAGTTTCCACAGGCTTAGTTGATAATTTTCTTTTATCTTCTGCAATTTATAAATTGCAGAGTGTGCATTGAGAGGGAAGGGGCTCATGTCGTTACAGCTCGCTATAACACGGAAGATAAGCCTTGGGCCCTCTTATTTACATATATTTGAACACACATACATTCCATCTATAAGTAAGATCGTGCGATATTTTTCTCTGTCTGGTTTATTTCACTTAGCATAATGTTCTCCAGTCTATTCATGTTATAGCAAATGGCAAGATTTCCCTTTTTAAGGGAAGAAAAATATTCCATTGTGTGTGCATATGGTATAAAGTGTGTGTGTATATATATATATACATATTATGTATACAACATTTCTTTGTCCATTCATCTCCTGTTGGCGTTTAGGTTGTTTCCATATCTTGGTTTTTATGAAAGGTACTTCCCTGTACACGGAGTGTAGCTGTTTTCATTAGGTTGTGATTTCATCTCCTTTGGGTATATACCCAGAAGAGAGATTGCTGGGTCATGTAGCGATAGTTCTTTTTACTTTCTTTAGAAACCTCAATCCTGTTTTCCATAATGGCTGTAGAAACCTACATTACCACCAACAGTGTATTTGGGTTCCCTTCTCTCCACAGTTTTGCCAACATTTATCTTTTGTCTTTTTGATCATAGCCATCCTGAAGTGTGGCTCGTGGGGTGATAGCTCACAGTGGTTTGAATTTGCCTGTCCCGTAGGACTCATAGTCTTGAGACCCTTTACAAAGACCTGTTGGCAATTTTTATATTGTCTTTGGAGAAATGTCTGTTCATGTTGTTTGCCCCCTTTTTAGATGGAGTTATTTGTTTTTCTGCTATTGAGTTGAAAGATTTTTTTAATAAATTTTGGATATTGACCCATGACCAGATACGTGGTTTGTACTCGTGATTTCTGAGTTTGTAAGTTGCCTTTTCGTTTTGTTGACTGTTTCCTTTCCCATGCAGAAGCTCTTTAGTTGGATGCAATACTATTTATTTATAAATATTTTTGTTTTTCTAGCCTGAGCTTTTGGTGTGATGTCCAAAACACCTTTGCCAAGGACGTTTCCTCCTATGCTTTCTTCTAGGAGATTTCTGGTTTCAGACCTTACATTTAGGTCTTTTATCCATTTTGAATTGGTTTTTCTGTCAAAAATTATGAAATTATGGTCCAATTTCATTCTTTAATGAGTGGAGATCCAGTTTTTCCAGCACCGTTTATTGAAGAGATGATCTTTCTCCACTGTGTCCTCTTACGGCCTTTGTCAAATATTAGTTGCATCAACATCGCTTTGGCTATTCAAAGTCTTTGGGGGTTTCACACAGATTTTAGGGTTTATTTTTCTGTAAAGAATTCCATTGGAATTTTGTAGAAATTGTGTTAAATCTATATATTGCTATCAGTAATATGGACATTTTTAACACTATTAATTCTTCCTATCTGTGAACATGGGATCTCTTTCCATTTATTTATGTCTTATTTAATTTATTTTTAATTGCTTGGCATTCATTGAAGGTACAAAGAATTAGGTTACACTGATTGTATTTGCTACATAAAGTCCCTCTTAGAATTGTGTCCTGCTCCCAAGAGGTGTGTCATACACCATGACCCTCCATCCCCATCCTGCCTCCCCTCTCCACTCTCCCTGCTCCCTCATTCCCCTACACCCCTCCTTGTGTTAACTCTTCAACTGTCTTCATATTAGAATTGAGTCCATGGATTCTTACTTCTCCATTCTTGTGATGCTTTACTAAGAAGAATGTGTTCCACTTCCATTCAGGTTAATACAAAAGATGTAAAGTCTCCATCTTTTGTAATGGCTGAATAGTATTCCATGGTGTACATACAGCACAGCTTGTTAATCCATTCCCCTTTAATTTACTTTTTAAATGATTTGTACTTTTCAGGATTCAAATTCCTAATTTGTATTGTATTAGGGATTTTTGCTGTTCTTGTCATACACAATAAAAGAACTCTATAAGAGGACAGATCTGTTAGTCTGCTCCACTACTATTGCACTAGCCACATAGACCTATATGTACCCTATAACATGGTGTTATAACCTTAGGTATACACAAAATTTACTTTTAAAAAATACAAGCTTTGGAGATATCCCTCTATGAGCAAAGAACTTGCCGTATTGTTTATCCTCAAATATCTTCTACTTTTTGGCTATAAGAAATTTTAAGTAGATACTGAAAAGAAAGCAAATGGGGCATTCAGTAAAAACACAAATATTTTCTGAGAAATGAATCAAGAGAGTTTTAAAGACCGTATAAAAGGAAGATGAGTGATGTGCTTGCTGCCAACATTTGTCGGCTACTTATAGTTGTCTCTGCTCTTAATGTTTGTTTGTTTTTAATTTCAGGTTACTATGAGGGCACACATGATTAGGTCACATAAATTGCTTTTGTAAGGTTCAAATCTGCTTTGTTGTTGTTTTTCTTCACCCAGGAAGCATGTTACATACCTGGGCAATGTACCCGTTGGGTGAGAACTTACCCACCCCCTCCCCACCATTTGATATTTTCTTAACTTTAGCCGGCATGCGTCTTGGAATCACGTGGCAGGGTTGTTCAACCATACTGCTGAGCCAGCACCCTTACAGCCTGTGGGTCACTAGGTGTATGGTGGGATGGGGTGGGGGGACCCAAGAATTGGCTATCCTAACAAGATCCAGGTGCTGCTGCTGGTCTAGGCACCACTTTTGGGAACCACAGTTTCCAAAGCATCTTTTATTGTGGAAAAATATAATAACACAAAATTTATTATTTTAACCATTTTCAAGGGATATTGGCCATGTTTTCATGGTTGTGCAACCGTCATCACCAGCCATCTCCAGAATTTTTCAATCACCCAAACGAACACTATTCTCACTTATCAGTAACTCTCCCTTCTTTATCCCTCTGCCCCCTGGAACCGCCATTCTACTGCCTGTTTCTATGAATTGAACTATTGTCTGTATCTAAAATTCCCATCATACAATAGTATGTTCTTTTGTGGTTGGCTTATTTCACTTAACATAAAATCTCTTCAAGGTTTATACATTTTGTAGCATGAATCAGAATTTCTTTCCTCTTTAGGGCAGAATAATATTCCATTGTAGGTACACATCACATTTCATTTATTTGTCATCAATGGACATTTGTCATTTCTGCTTTTGGCTGAATAATGCTGCTATAAACTTGGGTATAAATACCCAAGTCCGTAATTTAATTCTTTGGGTATATGCCCAGAAGTGGAATTGCTTATCTTAAACACGTTGCACACATCATTATACCGCAACGTTTAAAAAAGGTATATTATTATTCCCGTTTTATTTACGAAGAAATAGACACACCCAGAATTTACCTAATTTTCCTGAGGTCACACACTGGTAAATAAGAGTGTTGATTCCAATGCAGACAGGCAGGCTCCCAGGCTCAGGTACCCATGTAACTGTCTTCTCCATCTAAAGAAAACAATTTCTTTTTCTTTCTTTCCATTCTTTTTTAAAGACAGAGTCTCACTTTATCATCCTTGGTAGAGTGCTGTGGCATCACAGCTCATAGCAACCTCCAACTCCTGGGCTTAGGCAATTCTCTTGCCTCAACCTCCCGAACAGCTGGGACAGGTGCCCTCCACAATGCCTGGCTATTTTTTTGTTGCAGTTTGGCTGGCGCCCAAGTTCAAACCCACCACCCTTGGTATATGGGGCAGGCGCCCTACCCACTGAGCCACAGGCACCACCCAAGAACAATTTATTTTTCATAGATAACTCCTATCACTGATGCAGATATTAATTTTCTACAATAGTAGAAGTAATTACCTTCTAAAAATAATGACTAGCATGAGAGTAATCAATCACGTGTGTAAGAATTTAGTTGGAAAAGTAAAGCAAAAAAAATTCTCATTTTGATTTATGCACTTTTCCGTTTAATCATTTTTGGAACAAAATAGGCTGAACTATTTCTAAAATGTGCCATTGAAGGGTCAAACCTATTTCCGATTACCTACAGAGTTCAATGCTGTGCAGTAGAAATGACAGTGCAGTAATGGAATGGCATTATCCTTTGAATGGACCCTTTGTCATATATTCACTTCTCCGGATAATTAAGCCAAACTGTCCATTGAGAGATTCCCACAGTGGGGTCTGTGTGTAATTAAGTGACATTGTCACGCTGCGGGCATCAGAAGCCATGATTGGAATATTGTGGGAGGTACCTAGCGCAGGGTACGCGACACAGGATCCCAGACAAGATGGCTGAGGAAACACCAGGTGGCCCCGTTTAAGAGGCGAGATTCTGTTTCTGGAATTCACATTTCTCTTTTGAAAACTGCCTCCTCCCATGTCGAAGACTCTGAGAGCTTAGTGTCTGTGACAGCGCCCTTCAAGGTGGGGGGATAATGCAAATAGCACATTAGATAGTCCAAAAAGGTGAGGGTTATCAGTTAAGGATTTTTTTTCATTTTCTTAAAGTTTTTGGTGGATTTGTTTTTGGTTAGAAGTTGTTTTTGGTTACAGGATGAATCATACAATGGTGATGCCTAGGTTTTTAGGGTACCTGTCCCCTGAGTGGCATACACTGTACCTGAGAGGTAGTTTTCCATCCCTCACTCCCCAACTGCCCTCCCCCTTCTAAGTCCCCAGCATCCCCTGTCCCACCCTGTATGTCCCCGCCATGCACCTGTAGCATAGCTCCTACTATGTGGTAGTTTGTGTCACATTTCTGCATTACTTCCCGTAAGACCATGGCCAATTCCAGATAGTTTAAATAAATTTTTTTTTATTGCAGTTTTTTTTTTGGCCGGGGCTGGGTTTGAACCCACCATCTCCGGCATATGGGGCTGGCACCCTACTCACTGAGCCACAGGCGCCGCCCTAGTTTAAATATATTTTAAAGGTCCACATTTGTCTCCCGGAGTTGGAATGTGAGTGTGGTGAGGTTTGTGACGATTACGGGAAGGCCACAAAGCATTCCCCTTCTCAGGCAGCGGCTCAGAGCGCCCACGTTCAGCCTGCTCCTTGCTCTGCGCGAGAACCTTGGCAGAGGATTAGAGCATGAGCTGGCCTTTAGGTAAAAGGAGACAGGACAGGATGGAAGTAAACCCAAAAGGCGCCTCTCCACTCCTTGATCTAATTTCTGAGGCAGAAAATTATTGTAAGGACTCCTTAAAATCCGGTGAAGAGAGGATTTCTGTTACATAAACAGTTAAAAGATGGGCACTTTCTCCCGCGGGTGGTCAGCTTGGAACTATTTGAAGACTGCCAGCATCTGTGTTCCAAAACTTCAGTCTTCGACGCTGTTCCCAGCTCTTCCCGCTGCCCCTTAAATCCCTGAGCTTTCCTTCTGATCTGTGGTCTTCTGGATGAGCTCTGCTTTGGGGGAGAGTCTACTGAATCTTTTTAAGAGTCTACGTAATCTTCTAGAAAAGTCTTTTCCCCCCTAAATGACCATAAACACAGTTTTACTAATTCTTTTAGGAGAGCCCCTCCAATTACTGTGAATTTACTGTGAATTTGGAAATTTAAATAACAAGGGGCTCTTTTCCAATCCCCTTTGCTCCAACTTAATTATGTTTATCTTTCCATTTCAAAGGTGCGCGAGAATCTGTGCAAAGGGAATATGACAAATTAAGGAGGTATAAGTTAGTGCCTTTTCTCTTTTTTGAAAATACCACCTCCCCCGAGTCTAGTCTTTATCAATCACGTATTTTCCTGTATGAAGCAATGTTTAAAATCTCTTGTTTTCTGGCTTTGAGATACACTGGTGAAGTGGGTGGCTGGCTGAGGCCCGGTGTGGCACGGATGGGAGCCGCACAGGGGTCCCGGCGGTGTTCCTGGCCTGGGGGCTGGCGGGGGCTCAGTGGGGCCCCAGAGTCCCTTCCTGGCTGGCTGCCTGGTCCAGCATATAGGGAGGGTGGGCGCTGCTCAAGTCCTCCTCCCTCAGTTTCAGCAGAGGTCAGGCTTCTGGTGCATCAGGTAAGGGGGAAAGGGTGTCCTGGAAGTTCAGAATGGTGGAAAACTGTAGTTCAGTTTTTCTGCCTGAAGCTTGGTTTCTGGAAGTCGCAGCTTGCCTCAGGGGTGACCTGCGACTATCACTTCTCTCTCTCTCTCTCTCTCTCTCTACTGGGCTCCCAGTCTTCAGCTCAACTGGGCAGTTTCTGGAGGTTATCTTTCCTTTCGGATAGGAGCCTCTGTCAGAGCTGCTTCCAGTCGGCCATCTTGCTCTTCCCTCCTCCTCCTCCTTTTATACGTTTTAAAATTTCTAGTTCTCTGCCAGTTCTCTTTTTATACTTTGCACATTTTGCTTATCATTATCTTAAGGTACATATCTGCTATTTTCATTGTTTTTCTTCTGCATATGCTTTTTGTTCAAAGGTTTTTCTTGGGTTCTTAGTCACATTTTTCTTTTATATCAAGTTCTATTTTACTGAATGCTGTATATTTTTCATTAACTATAAGACACAAATATTTGTGCTTTAGGCAAACACTGGTTAGGAGCAGATCACCTTACTCTAATTGGACCTTGAGTCAATTTAAAATTGGGTGTCTCAGAATCAGTGGGAGTTGGTTTCTGGTTCACCTATAACCTTTTGTAGAAATTTTAGGGACCCAGTAAAGAACCTGATTGGCTTAGACAGTCCTTCCTTCTGGATGAAGTCCATTGTTTCTTTACCCCAGGTCCTGGATATTTCTGTTCCTCTGGTCTTTGTTCTCTTAGCAAGTGCTCTCAGAATGAGCATTGCCTTGAACACCCAACAGGACCAAATGCTACAATCACATATCTCGGCTTTTCTTTTCCCAGATTATAGCCCCACAAAACCCCAGTGCCTTAAAGGGAGCGCTCTAATGTCTTCAGACAGTTTTGCTTTTTTGTTTGTAGATTTTTCTCCCCACTTTCTTTCATTCGCTCTTGGGGTGCACATTGGTCTGCCAGAAGCTAGTTTGTTATCATAACCTGAGCTCCCCTCCTGATTTCAAAGGCTAAAAGGGACTTGATGAGGTGATGAGGGATTTTTAGACACACACTGCTTTATGAAGGGAAGAACTCACTAGCAGGTCTTACCACCTTCCCTGACTATCACTCTTTCTCCCCAGACAAAACAACCTGCTGAGTTTTTCTGATCTAAGAAAATCCATTCTGCCCATTTGATATTGACCCCCAGATCAACAAGGTTATAATAGTTTCCCCCTCACAGTACTGTTGGCAATTAAAGCCTTATTTGTTTAGAGTGAAGACATTGTTTTTCCAAATGTTAGAGGAAATGTGGATGGTGAAGATAGTAAAAAATAAGAATCACTGAAGCTGCAAAACAAGGGATTAGATAAAGCATTGTGAGATTGTTGGAGTATCTAAAAAATGAGTAGCTATAACAGAGTAGATTAACTTCCCTTTGCTGAAAAATGGTGTTATCGTGTAGAACAAAGGGAATGCTAGCCCAAATAAATACACAACAAATTTAAAAATGCAGCCAAGCCAAAGCCAGTCCTCTCTGGTGCAATCTTTTCCCCTGCCTTTACTTTTTCATTTGCCATGAATATTGTTTTAGTTTAGGTTGACTTTGCTGGTAAATGATGGTGAAATCCCAAATCTTTAACACACTGCATTCCAGCCTGCATGACAAGGAGGCCTAGTCTCCAAAAAAAAAAAAAGAAAGAAAGAAAAGGCAACAGTTTAGATTTGAGGAAATCATTGCCCTTGTTAAACTTGTGGTTATGGAGAGAATATGATATCTCTGTACTCCTTCACCTTGGCACAGTTCTTCAAGATTTTTGCAAGCAAATAAATTGGAAAAAAATAAAAATTAAAAAAGGAATTGGCAAATGAAAAAGTAAGGGCAGGGGGAAAGTGTCCGGGTAGGACAGCTTCATGCAGCAATGGGAAGAAGCAGCGTCATCACCCCTCTCGTATTCCATCCAGAAGCCCAAGCCCTCTAGTAATTCTTTCATACAACAATGAAAAAGATTATTCCAATAAGAAATGGTGAAATGGCAACTTCCAACGTGTTATGTTCAGAAGGTTAAGATGACAAAGCGGTCTTCATGTCCTGGAAGCTGAGAAAGATAGAGCCTGTTGAGAAAGAAAGCAAATGCTCTTTATAGGCAAAGACCAGCTATGAAAACTGATGGTTCCATTTGATTGATTGTAAATGAATAATAACCACAAAAGACAAATTGAAGAGACTCTCGGGGACTGAGGACTCTGTTAGACATCCAGAAAATACACGTATCACAAATGTGCAAGCTTCTGCATTCAGGATAAACATATCCATGCAACCATTATCTTTGTTAAAAAACAAAATATCACCAGTGCCGGGGAACCCCTGCTTAGCTCCTCCTGTTCAAAATTTCCAGGTAAAATTAACCATTACCCAGACTTTTAATCTCACTGTTTAACTGAGTGTTTTCAAAGTGTCTCTAAATGTGCCAACACAGCATACTCACATGTGTGTCTAATTTCTCAGTATTAAACGTGTGAGATTATTAATAGTTTTTCCTTGAAGCAGAAGTAAAATTATTTCTGTTTTATATAATACTCCACTGTATGAATATACCATAAATTATTTATCCATCCTAAAGGTGGTGAGTATTTGGGGTTTGGCTTTTTATAAATGACGGTGTCATGAATATTGTTTGAATACTAGTTACGTTCATTCTCTCATATCCTTTCTGACATGGGGCCATCCTTTCAATTTTATTCACCCAGGTTGCCATGTAATTTGCACTTTTGTAGGATTCATGACAAAGAGCGTCTTCTTATTTACTAATTGGCTTATTAGACATTGTCATTTGTGAAGTGTGATTTTTTTTTTTTTTAAGTTGATCTATTCCGGATATGAATCCAATGCAAATAACTTGTCCCAGTCTGGTGTCCTTTAATGAAAAAATGTTTTTTGATGTTCACAAAATTCTGTTAGACTTTGCCTATACAGTGACTGCCTTGTGCATCTAGTTTGAGAAAGTTTTGCCTACTCTAAGATCATGAGAAATGTTCTCTGGATTCCAGGTATCTGCAGAGTTCCTCTCGCTTATTAGTAAGCTCTTCAGCTCTTCATATAAATCATCACTTCTTTTCTGTTCATTCCAAAATACAGATGATCCCTGGGTCTGTTGTTACTGCTGCTGTTTTCTTGATCTCTTAAGATTTTTTTTTTTTTGAGACAGAGTCTCACTATGTGGCCCTGGGTAGAGTGCCGTGGTGTCACAGCTCACAGTAACCTCCAACTCTTGGGCTTAAGCGATTCTCTTGCCTCAGCCTCCCAAGTAGACTACAGGCACCCGGCTGTATTTTTTGGTGGCAGTTGCCATTGTTGTTTACCAGGCCAGGCTTGAACCCACCAGCCTCTGCGTATGTGGCCAGCACCCTACTCACTGAGCTATGGGTGCCAAGCCTGATCTCTTACGATTTTTATTAAATGCTTTCCATTTTCTTTTTTTCTTTTTTTTTTTAATTTTTATTAAATCATAATTGTGTACATTGGTATTACGGGTTCTAGATGATCCTATATTCCTCTAGGGAAATTAGTTTTAAATTGTTGCATGTGGTTAATTTAGAGTGTCATCTTATGTGAGCAGGATTGCTCAGATTTAAGGGTGGGTTTAGAATTTTTTTTTTTTTAAACCTGGTCTATTTTCTGGTTACTGTGCTTTGAGGTCATCTGTCATGATGCCTTTCTTCTTAGGTGAACTAGATTCTAGCTTTTACTATCCGATGAAACTAGAACACTCTAATTACTTTCTTAGACATTTCAACCACTCTTAGCCTGTGGTCCTTTTCCATTGACAAACAACTTTGAGATGGAAATTGGAGCGGTCAGGTTCACTTCTCACCTCTCCCCTTCACTGCAGGATTTGGCCCATCAAGTCCTGGCTGCTTTAAAAGATCTGATCGCCAATCTCTGACTCTCGTGCCGAAAGACTGTTGAAAACACCCCTTAGCTGCTGTTTTCCGCTCAGCTTTTCTACATCCTGCCTGATGCTATTTAACAATCTGCAAATGCCTTGACTAAAAATATCAAAAGTTGGGCTCATCTCCAATGCTGTCTCCTTCTCCCCAGGTTCTTGTCTCCAGAAGTTCCAACTGCCTTGAGAGCTCTCTGGGACCTTCACAGATGTGTGTTTTATAGTATTTACCTTTTCTAGCATTCTTGGGATCCATTTGGCCAACTGCAAACTAATCCATCATCCCCAGAAGCAGAAAGCTTCAGTTGCCACACTCTCGAGCCCCAGAGTAAAGCCCTAAAAATGAAAGAACATGATTGATAGGAAAAAATTCTCATCAATAGAAAATATTTAAATGCGTGACCATGTTGCAAATGAGATTGTTTGCTAATTTGATAATCCAAATGACTCTTGGGGTTACATTTGTTTGGTCCTTCAAGATTCTAACCTGCAAAATGTAATTTGGAAAGTACTAGGATATATATAATGCAATAGAATGTATAATATATATGTGTGTGTATATATAGAGAGAGACAGATAGATAGACAGAGTCTCAACCTGTAGCCCTTGGTAGAGTGCCGTGTCGTCGCTGCTCACAGCAACCTCCAACTCTTGGGCTTCAGCGATTCTCTTGCCTCAGCCTCCCAAATAGCTGGGACTACAGGCATCTGTCACAATGCCCGGCTATTTTTTGGTTATAGTTGTCATTGTTATTTGGTGGGCCCGAGCTGGATTCGAACCTGCCAGCTCCGGTGTATGTGGCTGACACCTTAGCCGCTTAAGCTACAGGTGCCGAGCCAGAACGTATAATTTATTTCACTTAAAATCTAAAGAAATAGCATATTCTTGCCACAGAAAGCACTTTCATGATTAGCTCCAGCATGGGCTGTTTATTGTACACCAGCACTTTAATCCACATTCTCATTAAATACAACTCATGAAATACACAAAAGGATTACCGCTATTTATATTTTCAAGATTAGGAAACAAACAAAGGAAAAAAGAGAAACTTATTTAAAGGCACAGTGCAGCAGCTGGAGAAGCCAGAATTTCAACTTCAGGGTATTTGATTCCAAAGCCCAATCTATTATATATACTAATCAATAAATTCAGCCCGAGTAAGATCTGGAGAGAAAATATCGAGTGCGCAGAGAATCAGAACATACCTATGAAACCATCTTCTCAAAAAATGCTAGCATTTCTGTTATTGCGTGTAGCAACAAAAAAGACAAATGAAGTAAGTGCTTTTACCTCTACTCGTTGGATTCACCTCATTTGTGAGAATTTTTTAATAATTTTGAGGGTCCCCACTGGGAAAGTCAGCACTGATTGTGTAAGCTTCCCTGGGAGCTGCAGCTGTCCCCGCGTCCCTGTTTGTTAGTTCAGTAAGGTGGAAATGAATATGAAGGCTATGGGGGCCCCGTGATGATAATATTGTTGGACTTTAGGATGTTATTAACAATTTGCAATACAAATGAGCCGTCTGCAGGAGGGGAATCGCAGTGTGATCATACCTCATCAGCGCAAGAATTAAAAACAGACTAACGTGGGGAGGCACAGGTGCCCATATCAGGAACTAAGTTTTTAGCTTGCCGGTTGAATTCAAGGTCAGAATGCCTGAGCTCAGATTTATTATTCTTCCCCACCATTTTCCCTGAATGTGGACAAAGCTGGAAACCCTTCCTGCATGAATGTGGACAGAGGCTCCTCTGCATCCAGATTAAACACACAGTCACGGGCCACTGAGATGTATGTTAACATCAGCACTCACATAGTCAAAGACCAGAAAACACCATGGCTGTGTCACCATCATATAATCCAGACGATCTCAATTCAGCTCCTTTAATGTGTTAACTCTCGAATATTTAACGGGCTCCCATTCCCACTGGGTGCTACCTAATGAAAGCTCTATCTGAAATGGGAGTTAAGTGTTTCTGAACAGTTAGGAGGGCTGAGAATACATGTATAAAGACTTAAAAATGTAAACAATTCTGTCTCCAGAGAACATAGTCTCTGGTATAAAATGAATGTTGCATTTAGTTGAATTTGTCTGTCTTGGGTATAGTTTCAATGGGGTTTAGTTTCAATGAAGCCCTTTCAGAGGGTCTTAAAATATTTTCCTTTTTATACACATATTGAGATTCAATTTTCTGGTTTGACAATTTTTTTTCCAGTTGGAATGGACAACTAATTTTTATTATATTTTTTAGCATTTTTCTGACAATTTTTAAAGGTTATTAAAAAAGGATTTCTTGTCTCTTGCCCATTGATAAATGGGATTGTTGACTTTCTTCATGTGGATTAATTTGAGTTCTCTATAGATCCTGGATATCAAGCCTTTGTCTGATTCAAGATATGCAAATATCCTTTCCCATTGGGTAGGATGTCTATTTGCTTTGGTTGTTGTCTCCTTAGCTGTACAGAAGCTTTTGAGTTTAAT
>CAUYRH010008023.1:0-24087 GCA_963574655.1 Perodicticus potto
CTTTCATGTGAAGGTTACAACCCAGTTATTGCACAAGAAGACGGGGAAAGGGGAGGGAGAAGGTGGGGGAGAAAGGATAATTGGTGAGATCACACTTGAGGTCCATCTTTGAAGGGTCAGGAGAAAACTACTAAATGCAGAGCACAAATGTTCTCACACAGTAAATGAGAAAATCTCACGAATGTTATGTCTAATAGGCGGATAAAATTATCTTAGATTGTATATAAAGCCCGCACACTGTACTCCATGATTGAACTGATGTACACAGTTATGATTCAGCCCAAACACACTCTTGTAACCAACACTCAGTGTAAGGAAGACACACGTGGCTCCCAGAACCGCCCCCCATGCTGTGGTCTTGTCACCACCCATCCTCAAGGATAACCAGCCCCTGTTTTTTGACTTAAACAGCATAGATTAGCTGGGCTCTTTCTACTTCATGTAAAGTGGAATCACATACTATGCATGTTTTGTGCTTGGCGTTTTTCATTCTGTTACATTTGTAAGATTCGACCATTTTTGTGTCTGTTTGTAGACCAGTTTCATTGCATTATTATACTGCATTATAAAAGTATATTTCTGTTTTTACTTACTTTCATTTAGAAAATATACAAGTGACAATCTTAGAGCTTAGTGTCCCTACCTGAGAGAGTCTATGGGTTACTAGTGAGCCCAGTCTTTAAGATGCAGAAGTTTCTGCCTGTGCGCGGCTCCGGGTGTGTTGGAACTATTTCCTTGACATCTGAAGATCGGCAGTAGTGTATTATTTGCTCACCATCTGTCCTCCTGACATGTCTCAGAGCACGGCTGTGCATGGTGCCTTCACTAGCCCCAGCTCTTCTGCACACCAGCTCTATAGCTTCGATGAGGACCCCGGAACAAAATCATAAAGGGTACTAATATTTATGTGATGCCTGCATATGACATACATGCCCTGGGAGCTTATAGGTGCTGCCTCATGGAAGCCTCACAAAATCCTTTGTCACCATTAATCACTTTCTCTTATTTTCTTGCATTTATTGTCTACTCTTAAGGGTCTACCATGTCAACCACCCAGTCCCTGTGCTCACAGAACTCACCACTGGATGAATGACATGCAGAGATCAACCAGCAAGGCCAGTAAAGGCAGACAATGCTGGCAGAGAGGTGAGCAAGGGCGCTGTGGAAGAATCTAGAAGGACTGTGGGGTCAGGAAAGGATCCTAGGAGGAAGTGGCATTATTCTCCCCTTTCCTTATTCTCAGCTGTGGCTAAGTGCAGCCTGTCCAAGGCCACAGAGCTAAGCACACTGGAGCAGGGAACAAAACCCAGGTGATCTGGCCCCAATGTAGCATCTGCACGGTCCTTTTATGTGTGCCACCTAACTCTTGCAAAGATTCATCCTATTCCAGGGCAGTGCCTGTGGCTCAAAGGAGTAGGGCACCGGCCCCATATATTGGAGATGGCAGGTTCAAACCCAGCCCTGGCCAAAAACTGCAAAAAAAAAAAAAAAAGTCATTCTAGTCCAGCCTTTCCTAATCCGTTGACAGAGTTTAGGGGTGGGATGAGGGTAAGGCGTGGGTAGTTCCAGGAGGACAGATAGAGAATCCCAGATGACAAGAGGGGGCCTCAGGAAGCACTGAAGCAGAGATTAGCCTGAGGCCTTATTCAGCCTCTCCCTTCCTGTTCTGAAAATCAGAAAGTGATTAGGAATCCTAACAGGCTATGAATGGAACTGAAGTTCCATGTGACACACTTCAGATGAAACCTCAGAAACGATGATGGCAAATTCCTCTGTACTGTTTGGAACTAGAAGCTGAGAAAGAAAAGGTCTAGGTTTTGAGTGGGGTCACACCACACACGTGTACTCGTTATTTGTAATTTCCCACTATGTAAATGACACACTGCTCATCAGAACATGTCAAGCAAGGCAGTAACTTGAAAGAAGAAAGTGAAAGTCCCCTAGAATACACCTCCTGCCCAGAAATAGCCACTGACAACCTCCGATAACAATTAGGTGTAGAGGCATCGGCTCCTCAATCTCTCTCCCTCTCTCTCTATCTCCTTATAATACACTATCTTGGCCAATAAAGCACAAAGCCTATCCTACCTGTGTTGCAAACCGTGGCATCTGAGTCGGAGAAAGCATGGGACTGCCAGCGGTCTCAAGCCCGCAGGTGATGTCATGGAGATGATAATCTCCAAATTGCCTCTAATCCTATAATGGCTTCCAAACCACATATTATACCACACGTGACAGCCCAATTACTAATACCACCATTTTCATGTATGCAAAGGACAGCTAGTTTTTCAGCCCCACGATTAAATGAAAGCACAGCTATAAATTTACTGGCAATGGCAGTGCAATATGAGGAAACAGCCATTCTTATCACATTCCAAAGAAAACCATAACCAAACATCTGTAGTGAAAGCACACTTGTCAATCAGCAAGGCGAATGCATCTCCAGGGCCCCAGACTATGCCCTGAAGGAGGAAAACCCTCTGGCTCTTCATTTATTCAAGAGGCTAACAGGGACTTGCCAACATCAGAATTCCAAGTTTGCAAAACTACAAAAGTACAGACTTTCTGAACCAAATTTCCCTGATATCAATGCTTAGAATAAAAAATAATGGAGGAGGCCAGGTGTAGTGGCTCATGCGTGTAATCCTAGCACTCTGGGAAGCTGAGGTGGGTGGATTGCCTGAGCTCACGGGTTCAAGAGTCAGCCTGAGCCAGAGCCACCATCTCTAAAAATAGGCAGACGTTGTGCTGGGCACCTGTAGTCCCAGCTACTCTGGAGGCTGAGGCAAGAGAATCACTTGAGCTCCAGAGTTTGAGGTCACTGTGAGCTGTGACACCACAGCACTCTACCAAGGGCAACAACAACAATAAAATAATAATAATAACTAATGGAGGAATAAAGTAAATAATTTGAGTCACTGTCAGAGCTGGGGCTATGTAGATAGTCTCTAATGCACCGTACAAGTCATCTAGTCCAGCCAGGACCAGGGAGGAGAGAGTGCTCACCTACCCCTAGGAAGAGCTCAGCCGCTGCCATGACTCTGGACTTCTAGAGTATCAACCAGGGGGCTGCCAAGAGAGGCTGAGAGCCAGTGATCACATTTGGAAAAGGAAAGGAAGGAAATGGCCTTCCCTAGGAGAACAGCTGCTCCAAACTCCTCCTCTACCTCACAATGTCAGGATGGTCCCCACCTGGCTTTAAGCAACCTCCCCTTTGCCTGCTTGAATCCATGGTTTTCCAATGGATGCTCCAACATTCTCCTCCTTCAGGATTCCACAGTTTTCCAGCCATTCTCCACTTTTCACCTTCATTAGTTCTCATCTTTTATGGCCCCACCATGAAACTGTCCCCTTGGGCATCCCCAAAGAAGCTTGACCATGTCTTCTTTTCCCCAAATATGGCACCTCCTACATAGCGCACTATAAAGAGAGCCTTGTCTTCCCTATGAGATAATCATTTCCCTGTGATGGATCAGGGCTGTCTTATACTCACCTTTGTGTTCAAACAGCCCATAGTAGGTGGTAAGTATTTGTTGAATGAATGGATGATTGAAAGGAGAAGGAAGAAAGGAAGAAGGGACTAATCTCACATTCCATTTAAATGTCCTAACCCAATTCAAAATCATGTGGACATGACAGGCTCTTCACAATCATTGAGGCTAAACTTTCTTCGTCCAGAAGCTTATACAGACTTTAGAAGTCAACATGTTCTTCTACCTTAGGAAAATATGGTGGCCCTCCAGCTGCAGTAAGGAGCCCTATTCTTTGCACAGTGTTTGTATAAAAATAGATTCAAACTAGAGATGGATGGTCCCAGAAGGATGTGGTTGGGGTGAGGAAGAACATCTTGAACTATTTTTCAAACATTTCAGTTTCGGCAAAAACCAAAACATGTTTTGCCAATCACTTTCCCTTAATTTTAAAACCCACGGATTTCAAAGGAAATTTAATCTGAATGTTTCTACTTCATTTACTCCATCTCTTCAAAATGTTCTCCTGAAAAAGTGAACTAGAAGTTTAAAGGATTTTTTATAGTTTGCTGGTTTCTTTTAAGCAAGAAGCCACTTAAAATTTTGGCTAGGGTTGGGGTGGGGGGGCCAAGAGCCCTAAATTTTGAAGTAAAAGAAAAAAAAAACAGTGCAAGTTGATTTGAATTTACATCTAGGAAATAAGCAACATGTTCCTCTTGCTGAAACAAAGAAGAAATGGTTAAAATTAAAAATTAAGGGAAATTAAATTCTGTAAAAGGTGGATAAATTCTACATGATCAATCAACAAAAATAAAGCTAGAAATTATTACCAACATTGGTTCATCTGCAATAGAGATTATGGCAGGGATTACAGATATGGGTTTATCTATTCGCTTTGGTTCATTTGTGATGGAGTTTGAGTGTGTTTTGTCAATAACTCCTTAATCATAAGTGCACATGACCATGACTGTGGTAGACAAACCATGATGAAGCTGGAAAGGGAAGGGAAATAGCAGAATGGTAGGTGCACAACTCTCTAAACTCTTTATAATCTGCCAATTATCCCCTGGCCATTGCTCCATAACTTGATCTTTAGTGACATTTGGATGGGATTTGTCAACAATCTGCTTCCCGATGTGTTTACAAAGGGGTAGCTACTCCTCAGAAGACCTTACCTGATAAGCTTTTGTTCCACCACAGCTGTCCCTTGTGTAAGTTACAAGCTGAGAACAGCTTGGGCCCTTAGGGTATGAGTCTAATTCATGGGAGTCACTAAGAGGAAATTTAGTGCACGCAGAAATCCAGTCAACACCCTTGCTCCCAATAGTTAATATACTGTTTGGCACCACTGTGGCCAACAGAAAAATTAGTCCATCTCTCCCAGACCACCCACGCTACTCATAGCTAATAACTAACACATGGGGAGACTATAACTAATGATGTGCCTGGGTTCAGTGTTTCCTTCTGTTTTTATTTCTTTTTTTTTTTCCCTCCCTTTATTACCATTCACTCATTCAATTGACAATCATGGACTGTCCACTGAATGCACTGCCTTGGTCAATGCAATACCTATTAGGGGTTGCATTTTAAATGGGGCACTTCTGCAACTGGAGAAAAGCCCACGCAGGGACGCCCATTTTGCCTCCCGAATGAGTAAATTCTTGCAAGTTAGCCTCAAGAACCAATCCACATTAACATATTCACTGAAAAAGACCTCAGCATCATAAGTGTTACATGGAGTCACTTGGGGGTGAAAAGGAAGCATTCTTGGGGTATCTTCTGAAATACCATGGGTGCGCTGGAACTATGAAAAAGGCTAGTATGAATAAGGAGAATCATGAGTCTTCAGCCCCTCCAAAAGCTGACAAAGGGTATCTCCAAAGGAGAAAGGATAATAGAATTTCCCCATCAGTCAAGGCATCTGTCTTCAGGCCAGAAGTCGTTGACTCCTAAGGGCTTGCCAATCCTTGTCCCGCCACATTAACTTGCCTCCCAAACAAAGATTCCAAGAACCACACGTTTTTAATTATACAAAGTAAAGGTTGATGAATGATTCATACAACTAATCTAAACTTGGGCCAGGTTAAAATAATACTGTGTAATAACTTATATTTATACAGCTCATAAGAGCACTTTTCCTCAGAGCTCAAAGTAGTTTTCAGATACTATCTCGTCTCTTTTCATAATAACATCGTTGTGAAATAGACATGCTGAGGGTATCCTCCTTTTCTTCGATAGATGGGGCAATACAGGGCCAGGAAATTTCCAACCTGAGTCCAAGATCACATAGGACAGCAGACACAAAGCCAGGTCCATGTCTGCTCTTAGGAGAGAAGTCATCTCCAGACTCTGGAAACTAGGGGACAGTAGTGCTGACAATTGGAGCAGGCCCTCTCCCTGGAGGCAGAGGAGGTTGGGATAATCAGGGCCCTAGGCCACAGGATTCTCTTTGTCTTAGTTTTTCCAGAATCAGAGGAAGGTTTCAGGTATTAAAGACATAAGAAATGCCATTGTGACTTCCACCCATGGCCTATCAGTTTCAAGATTCTTTGTCTCAACTACAAAATAAAGGATGGTTGCTTGAGTAAGAACTGTGCGGTGGACATCAGCCCCTCGGACCTTCGTGCTTGTGTTCGCTGCTGCCTTTATCTTTGCCTGAAGGCTTTCTCTCAAGCCCTGAAGAAAGGCATCTTGCCCACTTCAGGCGGGCCAGTGTGGCTGAAAGTTAATTGCCCCCTATTTAGGTGGGATAACGGATAGGGAGGTGGCCTGGGGACCATCCCTACAGCTTCTCATAATCTCTATATAACACACACTTTAGAGTCAGTTACCTTCCCAGCCCTGTCTCTTCCCAACAGAGGACTTTTTCAGAATTCTTGCCGCAGCTTCTGCTTCTGGGGGAACTCGAGCTACAAAAATTACCCTCTTGAACATCCCCCTCCTTGTCATCAGGGGCCACCATCCATGAACCACACCACTGTACAAACCTGCATCTGTCCCTCTCTCAGAGTGTCAGTTTTCCCCAAGTTCCCAACACACCATGGAAAGAAAAGAGTATCATTTGGTCGGGGACAGGACTTGAGCAAAGAAGAATGGAAGTAGCAGTGGGCTCTGGAATCGGGGCAGTCACTTCCGATTTCATTGGTTGTTGTTTTTATGTCCGGTGAGGGCCACGTCAAGAAGTTAGAAATGAGAGGACTTTTGAAATTTCTATCTTCATTCTTTTTAATGTAGTTTAGCTGAGTTTTTTCTTCTGCCATGGTGTGGTCAATGGGACATGGGAGAGGTGCGGGGCTGCTTGACTTCATTCTCGTAGGGATGTCAACCGCATGTGGCATGCTGAGAGGAGTAAGTCTATGCGACAAGTGTATTTGCCCTCTCGTGGATTCATGCTTATTTGCAGAATGTAAATTCATTTCTTCACTCACTCACTCATTCATTCACTGACAGTCAAGTAATTACAGAGCTCTGCCTTTGCTCCAGACATGGTGCTAATGTGGCCTCCGGCTTCCCAGAGCTTACAGTTTGGTGAGGGAAATAGATTTGAAAGCAAATTAACACTAATAATCAACTCATTGGCAATTAACTGAGATTAGACTTACCCAGGAAAATATTAAGGGTAGAGTAGGACTAATCTAAAGCAGGACAAGACTCAGTGAAGACCCTCTGAGAACTGATACTTCAGCTAAAATTGAAGGTTGAACAGTCAGGGACAATGTGGGGGAGGATTCTCTCGGCAGAAGGTACGGCATATGTAAAGTTCCTGAGAGTCGAAAGAGTGTGACACACATTCTTGGAGGAAGGACAGCCTGGAGGTTAAGGGCCTGTCATATAGAGCCTGGCAGGCTGGGTCCAAAACATCCTATCTCTGCTATTAGTCCTGTGACCCTTTGTGCCCCATCTGTAAAATGGGATCTGCAATAATACTGTAGCACCTTGTGAGGCCCAGCACTCTTCAAGAATTCAAAAACGTTTCCAGTGGTCTCCAGCCCTTTTTCTTCTCTGTCATACATCAAAAGAATAGGCATTGTCTTGGGCCACACGTTAAATATACAAACACCAAAGAAAGCTGCTGAGAAAAGAAAAGACTGTGCTTACTTTTTGTGATATCTGACGTCACAGATAACCAACAGTCCTCACAAAATCAGCATGTGGCCGGTGGGCTGCAGGTTGGACACCCATAACTTTTACACAGTTAGGGTTATTTACCAGAGCAAGCAGGCTGAGTTGACGTAGAAGTGGCCAAGTCTTAGGAGAACATTCCCACCCCAGACACACCTACGGTTCTCAATTTCCCAGTTCTTATCCACCTATCTTGAATGCCCCAACTCAATGTTCTTTAGAGCTTTGCTACTTAGACTAGAGCACCCGGACCAGCAATGTTGGCACCACCTGGGAGCTAGAATTATAGAACTTCAGGTCCCAGCCTGGACCTGCTGAGTCAGAATCTGCATTTAACAAGACCTTAGAGCAGGGGTCCTCAAACTACGGCCTGCGGGCCACATGCGTTGGTGTGAATTGTATTTGTTCCCATTTTGTTTTTCACTTCAAAATAAGATATGTGCAGTGTGCATAGGAACTGTTCATAATTTTTTTGTTCATAGTTTGTTGGGTTTTTTGTTTGTTTGTTTTGTTTTTTTTTTTGAGACAGAGCCTCAAGCTGTCACCCTGGGTAGACTGCCATGGCATCACAGCTCACAGCAACCTCCCATTCCTGGGCTCAAGCAAGTCTCCAGCCTCTGCCTCCCAAGTAGCTGGGACTATAGGCGCCCGCCACAACGCCTGGCCATTATTTGGTTGCAGCCGTCATTGTTGTTTGGCGGGCCCAGGCTGGATTCGAACCTGCCAACTCAGGTGTACGTGGCTGGCGCCTTAGCCCGTTGAGCCACAGGTGCCGAGCCAGTTTGTTGTTTTTTTAAACTATAGTCTGGTCCTCCAACGGTCTGAGGGACAGTGAATTGGCCCCTATTTAAAAAGTTTGAGGATGCCTGCCTTAGAGGATTCTTCTAGACATTCAAGTCTAAGAAATGCCACTTTAGAGACTTCGAATAGGCTGCCCAAGGTCACAGCACCAGCAACACATGTTGTTGCAGAAAGTGCTACCAGCTGACATCTCTTCCCTGTTTGGGCCTGAACACTGTCACGTTGAGCAAACAGGTGGAACCTAATTTCCTGAGAAGAAAGGTTTCTCCTCCTGTTTACAGGGAGGCCAGGAAATGGGAGACAGGCATTTGGTTGGGAGATTTAGGCACTGAATTATAGAGTAGGTAAAGGGAAAATAGTGATTTGGGGAGACAGAAAAATCTGGATGGAGTGCACCTTTTCATTTGTTATAACCACCAATTTTTATTCTATCTCTCTCTAAAAATGACTCTTAAAAAGTGATTCTGAGGTCTCCCTTCTCTCTTACTCTTTTTTTTTTTTTTTTTTTTTTTTTGAGACAGAGTCTCACTCAGTTGTCCTGGGGTTGAGAGCCATGGTGTTATAACTCATAGGGACCTCAAACTCTTGGACTCAAGTGATCCTCTTGCCTCAGCCACTTGAGTAGCTGGGACTACAAGCTCCTGCCGCAACACCTGGCTATTTTTTTAGAGATGGGGTCTTACTCTTGCTCAGGCTGGTCTCTAACTCTTGAGCTCCAGCAATCCATCTGCCTCAGCCTTCCAGAGGTCTCCCTTCTCAATCACCACTGAATGTTGCTCCCCACTAAATGAAATTTCTCTCCATCCTCACCTTCATCCATCCAAAGCTTGTGATTGACCTCACTATATTGAGATGTGATCGTGTTTGATTATATCGCTATAAATATAGTTGTTGAAGGGTAGTAAGCATGTGAAAAAGTCATACCACTTTATATGTGTATAACAAGACTGAAAAATATAACTTTTTTAAACTCATCTGATTTTTGATCTGTATTTTATAAGTAATCCACGACTTTGGGATGCTTCAAATATGAATTACAACACAGAATTAAAACACAAAGTCTTATAAGCTGCTCATATTATCTGAACATCAAGCAAGAATTTTTAGCACCATCTTCTTCTTAAATGCACGATTTAGATTTTGTCATATTTGTAATTACTTTGAACATTTCACACACACAACACAAAAGATTCTGATGCAACGTTTCCTTTGATAGCCTATTATGTGCAATGTGAATTTTAAATCAAATCTTGTTACCAAGTAATATAGCACATTAGAGGTTTTCAGAGCTTATTTGCAAAAAATAAAAAAGCCCACAATTATCTTGAATGGAAACAAATCAAGGATGCATTCTTAACAAATTTGCATTACGTCTGATCATTTTTATGATAAGATTTAGGTACCCTTAGCAGAAAGAAATTGGCTAAAAAATAATTTACCAGTTGGACAGGCCAGTCTCTTCTTTAGCCTTTCAAATAAATGTTCTAAATGACATCCATTTGATGGTGGGTCTCTGCTACACTTAAGGGCTACTCACTGGGAGTAAGTGAAGGATTTCTATCAGGAGCTCTTAAGAAAGGATCCCTCTAGATGGAGTCGAAACACATTCTTCTTAGTAAAGTATCACAAGAATAGAAAGGCAAGTATCCAATGTACTCAATACTAATATGGAGCCAGTAGATGAATTAATACACGCCCACACAAGAGAAAAACTCAATTCAATTCAAGTTGGCGAGCGACGGTAGGAGGGAGGGGATTAGTGTGCTCCCACCTAATGGGCACAATGTAAGGGTATATTGCATGCCTCCAGGATGAGGGCCACAACTACAACAGGGATTTTAACAAACAAAAATATTTTAACTTAATCCCTGACACCCACATATTAATCCAAAATTTAAAATAAAAGGATCCTTCCATCACACCAGGAAATAAATCCATGTCTCCATGGCAGAAGATATCAGGAGCTTCCAAATTGCTTAAGTATTCAATACACTTGACACTTTTCTGTCCTGACCTCATACTGGAGTGTTTTGAGGCAGTGCAGAGGATGCGAGAATGGATGGGGCTTGATGTTTGAGAATTCATTCATTTGAAAACATTCATCACTCAAAAATGTGCATCATTCAATTAAGGGAGATGAAGAAAAAGAGGGAGTTTTTTTCGAAACATAAAATATAACCCTGTACAATATTTTAAGAAACGTTGAACATTGATACAAGGAGATGCTAGGAGACATCCTCCAAAGTCACACCATCTCATCCGTAGGACCACCTCTCTGTGTATTCCTCTAGACTAGTAGCTATCCTGCTGGGATTGCACTTTTGTGAATGTGCCTGCAGCTCCTGAAGGTTCCATGCTCCCACTCATCTTTGTTCCTTTGACATCTGGCTTCTAGTGAGTGGTCAATAGATGTTGGATGAATGAATAGATGGATGGGTGTATGAATTCATAAAAGGAAGGAAAGAAGGATGGATGGCTACATGCTATGCTGTCTCTCAAATTACACCTGAATTATAAAAGAGTAGAGGTGGGGGAATGAAATGGGTTATTATTTTTTATTATATTCTCAATTTCATGCAAGAATCCTAATCAAACTAGCCATATTTTTTTTTTCAAAAAAAGGATTTATGGGTCACATAACTGAAAGGTAGAAAAAGTAGTTCTACTTCAGGCAGGGCTGAATCAAGATGGTTGAATGACATCCTTGGTTGTTTGGTTTGGGTTTTGTTGTTGTTGTTGTTGTTTGTTTCTTTGTTTTCTGCTTCTGCTTCCCTCCCCATTGACTTTGCTCTAAGGCAGTGCAGGCTTCTATCATCATTCCAGAACTTACTACTGGCTCCTTTCCCTCTCCATTCCCCAACTCCACTTCTCAGTTTCACCCTGAGGACACATATAACTACACCAAGATGTATTACACGATGTTTGGGGAAAAGTATTGTGGTATAAACTTACAGGCAATAAACTGAAAAAGATAAAGCGTGCTTCACAATCAAAATATAGAATTTTGTCATGTGATAAAAGAGAAATTTTTACCTCAAACTTCCTTGACTGTAATTTCACACCATTATCCCAGTTTAGAGAAATAACATGTTAGTGGCAATTGGAGCACAGAAAGCCCGAGTAACTAGCCTAGGGTGGCACAGCAATTATATGGCAGAGATGGGATGCAAACCTGGGAAGGTCAGTTGGCAAAGCTGGAACTCCTGGTCTTTCTGTCCTTTTGCTAAGCTTATTTTTTCATGTAAAATGGGGAATCATAACAGCACCTCTTTCTAGGGTTCTTGGGAGAATTTTGTGAACTAATACAAAGAAAAATACTTTTAACAGTGCTGTGCACACAGTAAGCTCAGTAAATGCCAAAGGTTCTCATGCTGTCTTGCCTCCCTTGGCTGGGATTGGGGAGAGCGGGGAGAGAAGGCACGAAACCAAAACCTAGTTAATTTAGTATTCTAGTTAGTAGGTGTCTAGCTTATTGGTGTTAGACTATACAGGCACATTATTATTTGATTGCATTTCACTTTATTGCACTTTGCAGATTTTTTTTTTTAACACATTAAAGGTTCGTGTTAATGCTGCATCTAGCAGGGCTATCAGGGCCACTTTTCCAACAGCATTGGTTCACTTGGGTCTCTTGTGTCATGTTTTGATAATTCTCATAATGTTTCAAACTGTTTAATTATTATTATATCTGTTATGTTGATCAGCTGCCTTTGATGTTACTATTGTAATTGTTTGGGGGTACCATGAAGCATACCCATATAACCCAGTGAACTTAATTGATACCCATATAACCCAGTGAACTTAAATGATATTTCTGTTCTGACTACTCCACTAACCCGCCTCTCCCCCAGCCTCTCTGCCTCTCTGAGGACCTTCTTATTCCCTGAGACACAATAATATTACTATTAGGTCAATTAATAACCCTAAAGTAGCCTCTAAGTGTTTAAGTGAAAGGAAAAATTGCAAGTCTCTCACTTTAAATCAAAAGTGAGATTAAGCTTAGTGTTTAAGCTTAGTGAGGAAGGTGTGTTGAAAGCCAAGAGAGGCTAAAAGCCATAGTTTTTCTTGTGCCAAACAGCCAAGGTTTTAAAGCAAAGAAAAAGTTCTTGAAGGAAATGAAAATCTCTACTCCAATGAACACATGAGTGATAAGAAAGTCAAACAACCTTATTGCTGATGTGAAGAAAGTTTTGGTTGGCTGGATAGAAAATCAAACCCAGGCAGTACCTGGTTTCAGAGCTTTAAAGGACAGGTTGACTCTTTTGTTGGGAGCTAATGCAGATGGTGACTTTAAGTTGAAGCCATGAACGGTAGTCCTCAAAATCCATGGCTCTTAAGAATTATGATAAATCTACTCTGCATGTGCTCTATAAATGTAACATTAAGGCCAGATGCGGCACACAAGATTATAGCATGGTTTACTGAATATTTTAAGTCCACTTTTGAGACTTACTGCTCAGAGAAAAAAGACTATTTTCAAAATATTAGTGCTGATAGACAATGTACCTGGTCCCCCAAGAACTCTGATGGAGATATACAAGGGGATTAACAACATCTATTCTTCAGTTCACGATCAAGCAGTACAAGATTTTCAAGTATTATGTTTTAAGAAATACATTTCATAGGGCTAGAGCAGCCATAGATAGTTATTCTTCTGTTGGATCTAGGCAGAGTCAATTCAAAAACTTTTGAAAAGGATTCACCATGCTAGATGCCATGAACAACATTCATGACTTGGGAGAAGGTATCAAAATATTAATATTAGCAAGAGTTTGGAAGAAGTTGATTCCAACCCTCACGGATGACTCTGAGGGGCTCACGACTTCAGCAGAGGAAATAAATGCAGATGTGATAGAAATAACAAGAGAGCTGGAATTAGAAGTGGAGCCTGAAGATGGGACTGAATTGCTGCAATCTCATGATAGAACTTGAATGTTAAGGATTTGCTTCTTATGCATGAGCCAAGAAAGTGGTTTGTTGAGATGGAAACTACTCCTAGTGAAAATGCTCTGAACACTGTTGGAATGACAACAAAGGATTCAGAATATTCCATCAACTTATATGATAGTGGTAGGGTTTGAGAGGACTAAATCTAATTTTGAAAGAAATTCTACTGTGTGTTTTGTGCTGTCAAATGGCATCACAGGCTACATAGACTCTTTCATGAAAGGTCAAGTCAATTGATGTGGCAAACTTCAATGTTGTCAATTTTTAAAAATTGCCATGGAGACCCCAATCTTCAGCAACCACCATCCTGGTCAGTCAACACCATCAACAGCAAGACAAGAGCCTCCACCAGCAAAAAAATTATGAGTCACTGAAGGCTCAGATAATTCTTAGCACTTATTAGCAATAAAGTATTTTCAATTAAGGTAGGTGTGCTGGTTTTTAGACATAATGCTATTGCACACTTAATAGACTACAGTATCGTGTAAATATAACTTTTATTTGCTCTGGCAAACCAAAACAAATTATACGACTGGTTTTATTGCGGTGGTGTGGAACTGAACCGCAACATTGCCGAGGTATGTCTGTGCTGAGTTGGTGAAAATCAAACACTCCTCTATCAGGCTTAATTCGGCACGTGTTTAAGGCAGCTCTGAAAAGTTTGTGATTTTTCAGCCGGAGCCTGATCCTTAGAAAGCAGGCTCCCTGAGACCGCTTTATGCAGCCAATCAGTGAAGGTTTACTCTGCAGCTGAGTGTAATTTTCATTCTGTTATGGAAATTGGATGAGTACCATGCGATAGAATTCCAAATGTTTTACTTTGTAGTACAAAAAAAAAAGTACCAGAAAATAAACATGTAGGCTTCTTAGGGAAAACTTCAGATGCCAAAAGAATGTAGAGCATTTGAACTTGGCACAAACAATAGTATCTTAGCCTGAGATTCCTCCTTGCATGCCACACCCTCCCTTTCCCAGCCCCACCCATACCCCCAACGTGCCTGAAGAACCTACACCCGTCCTTGCTGTCTGGTGAGACCCTTGCTCCCCAGCTGGCTGTTAGGGACCCAGGTAATTGACAAAGCCACAACCACTGCTATTCTCTTCCAAAAGGCCTGGCTTCTCCTTCCACAAGAAAATGTTTCTAATGCCACCAACTACATTCCTATTGTAAATGATAGATTAATTCCTGAGATGGGGACATAGAAGTCTCTAGCAATTCAAGGATTACTAAAAACTCTGGGGCATCTCTCTAAAGAGGGACACAAGCTCGTAAGTGACATTGACATGTATTAGCAAAAAGGCCAAAGCAGGTGTCTTGCCTTCCTGATTCTGTACAAAGGAGAGGATGCAAGCATTATCATAACAGGCCATTCACGCTGCTCTAGGCTATAGTGGTGTGTTCACACTTTCATAATAAACCTATTTTCAGGGGCTTATAATTCAACCATAAAAATCTGCTCCATGCGCAAACCTTGGCAGAACAAAATCTCAGGCTCTGAGCTCAAAATCCCTCCCTTACTTTAAAATATTTCTTTAAAGATGTGTTTTGGATGAGTTTAAATTTACAGACTGCCAAAAAATATTAGGGATTTGAACTGCTATTTTTCTTTAGTTGCTATCTGGAGACAACTAATCCATTCCTGTGTAAAAGGAGACTTGGCTTTCTTGATCAGTTTTGCCTGAAAGGTTGTCAAGTTGGAAAGAAGTTAAACACCAATCTGAACTGAATTAGAGAGCATTAGACGATAATTAAACTGAAATTAGGGCATCATTTATTCATCAAGTCATCACTAAGAAAAGAATCCAATTCTCACAGATACCTTTAAAATATTTAGATCTTAATCTTAAACACCTTTGCGAGAAGGGAGAGGATGACGGGATTGTTTCTGCTCTGAGGGGCTTGCTGACGACAGTGACTGAATTTTAAATGCTGCTGAGCTCTGCGGGGAAAGTGGAGGGTGGATCTGCCCCTCCAAAAACTGCCTTCCACCTGGGTGGACAAATGAAAATGATGCAGATAGCAGGAAAAATCCCCTGTCTCTATAGGGTGTCCTTAGTAACATCCTCAGGGTCAGGTGGGACAAAATCAGCAAGTGGGTGACACGTGCCTCCACTTCCTCTTGTGAAGTCCCTGCTGCAGAGTGCCTATAGGAGGCGTCTCAGGAGGAAAGGCTGAGCCACCCGCTCATTGGTTCAGAGAAGGCAATTCATTCTTGTTCCTGAGCCTGGTTTGTTCATCTGAACAAAGCAGGGATTTGTCAAGTTTGGGCCCCAGAGCTTTGGAAAATCCTCACTACAGAAAAGGTAGACATGGGAGCCCTTTGAGGAAGGACCCTGTCAGCACACACCCAAACTCTCACATCTGCCCCTGAAGTCAGAGGTGGCCCTGGGAGGCTGTGGCCAGGAGGGTGAACAAGTTTCCTAATGTTATTACTGAAAGTCTCATACCTAGGAAAACTGTTTCTGTTCCTGTTGTAAGAAACCTGGACAGGTGGTCACCTTAGTGAGGGAGGGACCAGTAGTACCTGCTACAGGGCCTGAGAGGCCCCAGGCCAATGCCCCAGGCCCACTGGGGGCTTCTGAAACTTTCTTTCTCTTTCTTTCCTTTCTTTCCTTTCTTTCTTTCTTTCCTTCTTTCTCTCTCTCTCTTTCTTTTTTTTTTTTTTGAGACAGAGACTCACTTGGTCACCCTTGGTAGAGTAGAGTGCCATAGCATCACAGCTCAAGTCAACCTCAAACTCTTGGGCTCAAGTGCTTCTCTTGTCTCTGCCTCCTGAGTAGCTGGGACTACAGGCACTCACAACAACACCTGGCTATTTTTTAGAGATAGGGTCTCGCTCTTGCTCAGGCTGGTCTTAAACACGTGAGCTCAGGCAACCCACCCACCGTGACCTCCTAGAGTGCTGAGATTACAGGCGTGAGCCACTGTGCCCAGCTCTGAAACTACTTTCCAATGAGGGTGGGTCTACTTAGATGCAGGGCTTGCTTTTGTGAGTTGGGGCCAGCCCTAAATTGCTGGGATGATAAAGTTGTACTACTGGGGTGTAGCTCCCACCTCTCTACTTTCCCCTCCTGCAGCTTCCAACCTCCGATCCAAAGGAATGCTTAGCAGATATGATGACTATTGGGAGGAAGAAACAATGCCACATTTCCCCACCACCCCTGTCCCATCTCCCGTGGGGCTTCACCATCTCTTTTCCACTGCCTCCCCAGGCAGGCTTCAGGCTGTCGCCTGGGCTTACACCCAACCCTGCCCACGTTGCTCTGCTCCCTGATCTGCACACTCACCTTTCAGCTCAGTCACCTCCTCCTTGAAGGCCTCCTGATACACCCCTCTCGGCAAGAACCGGCTACCTTGCCTTTTGCACTCCTGACTCCCATGTCAGTCTGTCCCCTGTCCTTAGAGCCTTCCCACTCTTCTGCCATCACTTCAAGGAAGCACCTTGAAGGCAAGGACTGAATCTTGTTAGCTCTTTTCACAGTTCTGCCGTTCTAGGCACTCAGAATAAATGTCTCCATCAATGGAGGCCACAACGGTGAGCGCTACCTTTTCAAACCTATCTCAGATGACAAATTATATTCTGACAAATGCAGATCAGAGAAGGACAAGGACATGAACATACTAATAATTCTGGAGGCCAAGGGGCTAAGAGAAAACTCCAGTGAGATCTCCCTGCCAACCCGGCCTGCATTTCAGCCTTCTCTGGGGATCCCTGGAAATTGCGGGCTCTCCTTCCCCACAAGCTTTGTTGATTGCAACAGCTCACCAGAGAGGGAGGGCTGCAGGGGTCCCTGCAGTGCTTTACCAACCCCTCCTCTGTTCAGATGGAGAAACCGAGGCACAGGAATGAGGAATGAGAAATGAGTTGCCTTCCGCATACAGCCAGTGAGGGTAGCAAGGCTGCTATTTCTTTGCTCAAAATGCTGCTGACCCCATAGGGACTCAGGACTGAAAAGGATTTTAAGTCATCTGGGCTTCGCTGCTCTAGGGGAGCTTCTCAGAGTTGCAGCGGTGGCCTCACCCTGGAGCTTATCAGGCCCCAGCTGGAATCCTCATTGTCACAGCCTGCCCTGGCCCTGTGTGTGCACCTTAAAGTTGAGGAAGCACTGAGTGAGCAAGCCCCCGGAACTCTCGTGCATCTGCATGCCCCACAGGTGATTCCAGTCACCTGGGAAGCTTTAAAATGACTGACGCCTGAGTGCCTAAGTCCCTGCCCAGACAGGCATGGCCAGGAAACAGAAAGTGCTTTAAAGCTCCCGCAGGGTAGTCTAATGGGCAGCAAAGTTTGAGAACTGCTAATCTGGCCCAGCAGCCTCTGTTTGAACCGTCCCAGTGGCAGCAACCTCACTACTTCTGTGGATGGCCTGGTCCATCTTTGCATAGTTCGATGTTGGCCCTCCTAGTAGAAAGGTCTTTGGGGGGAGGGATCTAGCCGCTTAGCATCCCCTGGCTGTCTTCCCAGTCTCACACTTTAGTCTATGTCACAGAAGCGTCAGTTACTCATGAAAGTTACCTAGGTGTGGCGGGGGTCAGTTTGTCTTATGCTCATCTGATGAGACTTCCATGGGTCGTGTTGTATATGAGGTGCGTGACCTCTCTGGTTGGAATCACTATTTTTTCCTAGAAAGCATGTTTTTTCTAACTCCTGGGTATCAGGAATGGCCTTGTCCTATACCTACTAACTAGAATGACAGTAGGGGAGATATTTTATCTATGGTTATAAATTTACTGCTCTTTATGGTTTATCTACCTTCCAAAAAGTAGGTGGATTTCTTGAGAATATCTTTATATGTTTTATATAAAATATTTTTATTATGTCACTTAGCTTTCCTGTTATTAACCATTGATGCGATAGAGCTTTATGACTTGTCTTGAAACTAACTGGAAGAAAAGCTTATGTGCTAGAAAGTATGTACCGTGAGATTCAGCTAGAAAAGAAAGTGGGTAAAGTAGCGCTCTCTTACTCTCTCTCTTGTTCTTTATTTCTTTCTTCATTTAATGGTTTGCTGGCTGCCTGTGCATCCTCTTTGTCACTTCCGATGCTGAACACTCGGTTGTGTGAATGTAGAAAGAGAAGAGAGTCCCTGCTGGAGAGCTGAGAAAGTCCCCTCGGATGATTAACAGATGAGAGCTAGAGAGTGTAGCATTTCAAAGCTGCCAAAAGTTTGCAGAATATTTTACATTTTAGTGGATTCATCTGGTTAGCAGCCATTGTGCGCCTGGCGTGCTCCCCTTCGAGACATGTGCTTTTGGTTTGGGTCTTTATTGGTTTTGTTCTTTATTTCCACTCTTTCCTTTACATGGGCACATAGGAAATCATGACTGAAATTATATTCATAAAGTGGTGTATGGTGTGAATCGAAACAAATATGCCCTTTCTTCTGAGCGAGACCCAAGTCTAAAAACGGTATGGGGCCATTGATCACCGCGCTGCTGGTGTGGCCTTTGACAGGCACAGAGGTGGCTAGGAAGAGCCCTGATGAAAGATCATCTGTGTGCTCCAGGAGCCTAAAAAGGGTTCCAGAAAGTGGAAAGCCATAGCAACAGCCGTGCAGCTGCCATACGGACAAGTTGATAGATTTTTTTTTTTTATTCAATCATAGATCCAAGGAAAAACTTCTCCCTTTCCTTCCCCTAGCCTAGAACTGGATGAAGTCATGTGGAGACTTGAGTGTTTAAACATACTAATTTGTGCTGGGGTGGGCATTCATTTCAGTGGCATCTATAGTAAAGTCCGGGCTCATTCTATATGTGTGTGTGACTTCCATGGATACAGCAGGCAGAAGAGAGAGATGGGAATTTCTGCTGGGGACAGAAATGTTACAGAGAACTTGGTGAGAGGAATCCCTGATGGATTATGGGAAGAGGTAGTAAATAAAATGAATATCTTACATAGTATCTCTGTGTGTAGGTGAGTGTGCGTGTGTGCGGGCATGTGAGTGTGCATGTGTGTGTGTGTGAAAGGACTGCACACCTAGGTGTGGCCAGGGTCAGTTTGTCTCATGCTCATCTGATGAGATTTGCATAGGCCATGTTGGATATGAGGTGCATGACTTCTCTGGTTGGAATTACTGTTTTTTCCTAGAAAGCATGTTTTTTCTAACTCCTGGGTATCAGGAATGGCCTACACCTACTAACTAGAATGACAGTTAAGTTATTGTGTAAGAGAGACAGACGGAGAGAGAGACTATTTGAGACTGCATGGTACTGGACCTTTGTTTTTCACAAGCAGTGATAACAATCATGCAACTCAATTAACAGCCTATATTGACTGGCTCATTTGGCAGCAACGGTAAGTTTGCAGGCCAAGGCCCGTGCTAATCCTGTCTCCACCCCATACACTCGCTCCATCTTTACAAAATAGAACATTACGGCCTGCTGCTCATAAGATTACCCATCAATGTTCTTTTCCATTCTCCATGAGCACATCTACTTGGCATGCTGAGTGGAGTGGGTGTGCTCTAGACTCTGCAGGTTCGATGGTAGGGTTGGGAGGCATGAGGAGAGGGTGGGGTAGAGGGAGAGACAATTTACATGAAGATAAGGTGCCTCCTATGAATAAAATAAGTGTGCAATCTCCTTGGTTTATGGTGCCAAGTACGGATATAGTGCCGGGTACAGCTTCTCCTTCATCTTCGTACCACCCTAAACAGGCAAAGATCATACTGAGTTCTCATATACAAACACAAGCTCCTGATAATAAATGTAGGGCTTGATGGTGTTTTCCACAGGTGTGTCACTTGGATGGTGACATAGAGCATGCTTAGCCCCCCAAATTTTCCCTCATGCCTCTTCTCGGTCAATACCCCCACCCAGAAGCCAAACACTATTGTGGCATATGTCACCACAAATTCATTTGGAAATGACAGAAAGTTAAATATCCTAGAGAGACGTGATCAAAACAAATAAACTCATTAATAAGAAGAGTAAGAGAAACCATTGACTGATATTAACCACACACAGGCACTGTGCCAAATGCCTTATTTTAACTTCGTAATTTAAATCAACAGTATGAGGAAGATATTACCCTCACTTAGTAGCTGAGGAAATTTCAGCTCAGAGAAATGTGATTTACCCAACATTACATAACAAGTAAGAGATAGAGCCAAGATTTGAATAAGGATTTGTTTATCCAAATCTTGAGCCCTGAACCACTAAACTACATCGTGAAGAAGCACCATGCTAGGGGGAGTTCAGACAAGTACAGGAAAATATTCTACATGCCTCAGGTCTGAAATATTAAATATTATTTTAAAATTCTGGACCAGATATAGAAATGTTTAAACTATATAAAATTATTAACATATGACTGGTTTTTGATCTGTAAAATGGTAATTTCACATGTTTTAACCTCATTTCTTAACCAAAGACACATTTCATCAAAATACATAATTAACCTTAATTAACTTAAATGCATGATTTCCTTGGATTATTGCTATTTGTTTATTTATTTATTCAACCAATACCTATTTGTTCCCCCTCCACTCAATACATCAGATACCATGAAAGGCACTGGGAACACAGCAGTGCACAAAACAATTTATAATCCAGTGTATCCACTTTTAGTACACTGGTGAAGTAGTGAAAAGACACCTTTGTCAATCAGAAATTTGTTTCTAAAAACCAAATCCCATTTTCTATGCCAAGGTTGTCTTCATTCTTATAATGATCAATATTCTCAATTGTCAGAGACTGAGCCTGTGATGTTCATTTTCTTGTACTTCCAAAGGTTAGAAAAGTGATTAATATATTTTCTAAGGATTTGTCACAAGTTTTTCAACAAAAATACTCCATATGGTAAACCTTCTGGCTATTGGGGTTTTGTTAAATACAGTAGCTCAGTGTTTTTTCAAATAGTGCCTGAAGTTCCTATTTGCATATTATTCATATACTAACCAAAGTAACCAACTTCAGCTTTCCCTACCTCACCAACTACCTTGTACTCTTTGCTCTTTCAATCTTTGGTGTTCATATCCATTTCTTATGAACTTGGATTCTTTCTGGGGCCTTCGACTAAGGCTATCGGAGTTTGCCAGATGAATGGAGTTATTGTTTTCAATAGGCTTTATTTTTCTAGAACAGTTCTAGATTCACAGCAAAATTGAGTGAAAAGTACAGAAATTCCTATAAAGCCCCAGCCTATACATGCGCAGCCTCCCTGATGGAGTTTTTGCTTGTAAAGATATTTGGATATAAAAAAATTATGAAGGGAAGCATTGGAAATGGCATTGTTTGAATCAAGACCACAAAAAAATCCAAATCATAGAAAAAATTGTATAAAGTAACAATTTACTTTGTAAAACCAGAAAAAAGTCCCAAATCTTATAAAATCGTGCTAAAAGAGAAAAGTGCATCATTGGATTCATTTACGCTGAATCTGATCATGCACTTTTAAATTAACACACGATAACTAACTAAGTTTTATTCCAGGCATGGAAAGATGTTCTAGTTTTAGGAAATATGACAACATAACTCAGTTCCTCAACCAATAAAAGTAGAAAAACGTGATTATATCAGCATTTGAGAAATGCTAACAGCCATTTTGAGCCAAAAAAATTAGTAAAAAAAGGAAATTATTTAAATATGGCAAGTGCCATTTACTCCAGATTTATAGTAACCATTATATCAACTGGCAAAATACTGAAGTCATTCACACGAAATAAACAAGGCAGGGTATTTATTATCTTCTGTGATATTTGCATTGGTTTAGCAATTTGGCTATTGCAATAAGACAAGAAACAAAAATGTTTACTACAGATAATAAAAATAGATAAAGATCTTCAAATACACTTGATATGAATATATGTGTCTATATAAAAAACACAAGAATTCTACTAAAAAACTTTCAATTAATAGGAGAAATTGATGATGTGACTGGATGCAAAATACATCAGCAAAATTCAGTACCTTTAAAATTAGTGGACAAAAGTTTTAGGAGAAATAGGGTGTGCATAGCGTTAAGTATCTTGACCAAAGTATTTATTAGCTACAAAGATAGTAATTTTACAGCACACGAACCCAGTAGAAATCAGTTAAACCAAATGATTGAGGTTAAAATCACCAGTAAGACATCATGAACCCCTTATATGGGATACTGAGAAAGATACACGTTATAATTTTTTTTGTATTCCTGCCAAAAATGCATAACCTCAGTCCAATAATGAGAAACTGTCAGACAATCCCAAATTGAGGGAGATTTGACACAATAATTGATCAATAATTTGCTAAAGTGTCAAGGTCATGAAAGACAAGGAAAGAATAAAGAACTGTTACAGATTACAAGAGATTAAAGAGAAATAATAACTAAATGCAACATGGGGTTCTGGGTAGGATTAGAACAGAAAGAGGGTGTTGATGAAAATGCTGGTGAAATCTGACAAAGATCTTCAGTTTAGTGAATAGTACTAAAGCATTATGAAACTTTTGGTCATAATGATTATTCTATTGTTTGTTATGATTGTTAACATTGGGGCAAAAACAAAAACTATTTTTGCCAAGTTTTCTCAAAGAGTAGCATTAGTTCAAAATTTTAAAAGTTACATATATATAAAGTGATATATATATGTATATATATAAAAGTAACTTTCCTATCTCTAGCACTTAATTTGGTTTTCCCCAAAGCATATCTAGAAACAAGGAGATGAGAACAAGGAATTTACTTAGCAGATGTCTTAGCTTGAACTGCTATAAAAAAATAACACAGGTTGGGTGGTATTTCTCACAGTTCCGTTGACTGAGAAGTGCAAGGTCAAGGTGCAAGCCTATTTGGGCATTCTTCCTGGCCTGCAGGTGGCTGCTTTCTCACATGTCTTCACTAATGCTGTTGGATCAAGGCTCCACCCTTACGACCTCATTTAATCTTAATAACCTCCATAAAGGGCCTGTCTCCAAAAGCAGTCACACTGGGGGGGTCTCAGGATCTTTAATATATGATTTTGTGATCTGGAAGGGGACAGAGACATTCAGTCCACAAAAGGAAGTGAAACACCACCAGTGAGAGATTAGGGAAGGAAAGGTAGCCGGTAAAGAATGCATTATCAGGAGAGCTACACTATGAGTCAAGGACATTAATACTCCTGGTGAAACTCTAGGGCCAGTGTTGATCACCTGCTTATGGTGCTCCTACTCTAGAAGTGAGTGAATTGGTATTTCTATATCAACTCCCATGGGTCACTGCTGAAGAGGGCATATTAATGCCTCAGAGTTCTCAGTCTGTCTTGCATTGAGAGAGCACCTTTTGGTGGCTTTCGGTAAAGTCCTCGGGCAAAGAGATATGGACCCTGGCAATTGGAGTCAGCCTGAGCAAAGGTGACCTGGAAGGCCGGAGAGATGCAAGCAAGGAACTGCATCTGCTAAGGTCCACCTTCTGCAGCTCTCATCTCCACCTGGGCCGCTTTAAGTTGACGCATGTCTATCATTTCCTATTCACGGTGGTTTCTGGTCATAGTTTTGTTTTTTTAAAAAAAAGGAAGATTTGCAACAGCATGGTTATTGGGACTACAGTGATTTCCTCTATAACAGCTTGTCTTGATGGCATTCATCATCCCATGTTTCAACACTCATTCCAGATTTCCTTCACCCTTTTTTTGTTTTTGTTTTTTTTTATAGAGACAGAGTCTCACTTTATCGCCCTCAGTGGAGTGCCGTGGCGTCACACAGCTCACAGCAGCATCCAACTCCTGGGCTTAGGCGATTCTCTTGCCTCAGTCTCCCGAGTAGCTGAGACTATAGGCACCCACCACAATG
>CAUYRH010008024.1:0-26287 GCA_963574655.1 Perodicticus potto
CACCTTGGATAGAGTGCGGTGGCATCACAGCTCACAGCAACCTCCAATTCCTGGGCTCAAGCGAGTCTCTTGCCTCCGCCTCCCAAGTAGCTGGGACTATAGGCACCCACCACAACGCCCGGCCATTTTTTGGTTGCAGCCATCATTGTTGTTTGGCGGGCCCAGGCTGGATTTGAACCCGCCAGCTCAGGTGTACGTGACTGGCGCCTTAGCCCGTTGAGCCACAGGCGCTGAGCCTATTGGTTTATTCTTATTATGAATATACAGGCAAGCCTGAAGGAACTTGCATTTATATATATATATATATATATATATATATATATATATATTTTTTTTTTTTTTTTTAGAGACAGAGTCTCACTCTATCACCCTCGGTAGAGTGCCGTGGCGACACACAGCTTACAGCAACCTCCAACTCCTGGGCTTAGGCAATTCTCTTGCCTCAACCTCCCGAGTAGCTGGGACTACAGGTGCCCGCCACAACGCCCGGCTATTTTTCTGTTTTGCAGTTTGGCCGAGGCCGGGTTTGAACCACCACCTTCTGTATATGGGACCGGCGCCCTACTCGATGAGCCACAGGCGCCGCCCGAACTTGCATATAATAACACCCAATATCAGATATGTGTGTCTCCCAGTAGGCCTGCTGTTTGCTACAATCATTTTGAACCGAACCCCGAGAGCAAACTGAATTTACTATGTGGTATACTAATATTCTTAGCAAGACAATAACCTGAGTTACAACAGAAGGAACCCTTAAACAAATGAAAAAATTATTTACTATGTGGCTATAGAAAAGTTAATTAATACCTATGAGTTCATTTTTCTCTTAAGTGAAAGAAAAGTGATAATATAGTTAGACCTTGAACAACATGGAGGTTAGAGGAACTGACTCCCTATACAGTCAAAAATTTGTGTATAACTTGACTCCCCCAAAACTTACTTACTAATAGCATACTGTTGACCAGAAACCTTACTGATAATATAAACAATTGATTAGCATGTATTCTATATGTTATATATATTATTATACATCGTATTCTTAAAGTAAGCTAGAGAAAAAAGTTAATAAAAAATGATAAAAAAATAATTACTAATCAGTAAGTGGAGATAGAGTGTCATAAAATCTTTATCCTTGTCAACATGTTAAGTAGGCTGAGGAAGAGGCGGAATGGGGTTGGGTTTCCCATCTCAAGGGTGGTAGAGTCAGAAGAAAACCCATCTGTAAGTGAACTGGTGTAGTTCAAACTCAAGTTGTCCAAGTGCCAACTGTATATGCCTTATAGCATAATCATAATTCAACAAATAGCAATCGTATGGCACATAGAACAGATTCATAACAAATGGTATGTGTTAATAATAACGACTACAACAATAATTGATACTTTCTATTTGTCAGATACAGTATTTTGTGAAGTTATCTGTCCTGAGTATAACTAATATATGGACATTTGTTCCATAAAATTCAGAGAAATGTATTATTATTATTATTTTTTTGGTCATAGAGGGTAGAACCAATTTGTGCTCTTTCAAATGTAAATAAAATGGTTTTTAAAAATTAAAAAAAGAATTGCAACATGGTACTCAGACTGGCATACAGTTTAAACTTAGGGATTATTTCTGGAATTTTCTATTTAATATTTTAGGTCAATTGTAGACTGCAGATAACTGAAACCCTGGAAAGTGAAACTCTGGATAAGGCGGGATAACTATACATCAACTTTGGTTCTCCATCACTCCAATGAAGCCACCTTTATTAAAGTCACCAAATTCAATGGTTGTTTCTCAACCCTTACCTTATTCCTTAGCACCTTTGACTCAGGTGATCACTCTGTCCTACTGGAAACACTTTCTCTTGGGTCTTGGGACACCTCACTGATCTCTTCCTTTTCCCCTTCGTTACTTGTATTTGGTTATTTTGTTGTTTGTTTTGGGGATAGTATCACACTATTGGTCAGGCTAGAGGGCTATGGCATCAGCCTGGCTCACAGCAACCCCAAACTCCTGGGTTCAAGTGATCCTCTTGGCTCAGCCTCCCAAGTAGCTGCGACTACAGGTGCCTACTACATTGCTGATCTAATTTTTTTCTGTTGTTAGTAGAGATGAAGTCTTGCTCTTGCTCAGGCTGGTCTTGAACTCCTGAGCTCAAGCAGTCCTCCTGCCTCGGCTTCCCAGAGTACAAGGATTACAGGTGTGAGCTTACAAGTGTGAGCCCCCCTTCTCTACCTCTAAATGTTGGCAGGCCTCAGAGCTGTCTTCAGCTCTCTTTTCTCTCCTTCCTTATACCCTAGAAAACATCACTTACTACCCTTTAAATATTAGATTTACACCTTCAGCCCCAACTTGTTCCTAAATGGCAACTTATAGGTGTGATTTCCTACCTGACCCCTTACTTAAGTATCCAGTCATTATCTCACACTTAACATGTCCAAAGTGGGTCCCCTGATTTCTTCCACTCGTAGACTTAATTTCTCTACTGGACAGCTGTAATTTAGTGAATGGTGCCAATATTTACCCAGTTGCTTTGGCCAAGAATACGAGAGTGGTCCATAATTTCTTCATTTCTCATAGCTAATCCATCAGCAAATCAGATTGGACCAGCCACCAAAATATATCCTATCAGACCACTTCTCATCTGCTTATCCTACCTCTATGACCAGGCCATTGTTTTTTCCCTGGATACCTATAATAAGGTCCTTACCGGTTTTCTTGGCTTCCTTCCCTTCACTCCCTCACACAATCTATTATCCATGCAGTACGCACTGTGATTTTTTTAAGACCTTCAGTATCTTTGCATCACCTTTAGTACAAATTCAGAATCCTTACACGGACCTATAAGGCATTTGGGATGAGGTGGGTGCACCTGCCACTTCCACACTGTCTCCTGCTGCTCTCCCCTCTCTCACCACACTGGTCTGGTTCTTGCTATTCCTGGCACATCCCATGCTCAGTGCTCTCTCAAAGCCTTTTTACTTGATATTCTTGATAACTCTCTACCCAGATCTTCCTCTGGCTAACCCTTACTTCATTCAAGTCTCTGCTCAATTATCACTTCCTTAGAGAAACCTGCCCTGACAATCTCTCTTTCCTGCTTTATGTTGTTTTATTCTTTTATCCTTTTTCTTCATTACACTTGAAAGTAGAGGTGTGTGTTACGTGCTTGTGTTGTTTTGTCACTAAGTATATTTTTGTTCAAAAATTTTTGGTCTTCATCTTTGCTAGACTTTGTCCATTTTGCTCACTGCTAAATCCTTGGTCCCTGGCACAATACCTGGTACATAATAGAGATTCAGTAATTACTGGATGAAAACAAAAGACCCAACAAGACCAACAAATAAATCTAGTTTCAGTGCAGTGTGAAGTACTTTGAGGAAATCCACAAAAAAGTATAAAAACAAGTCTAGCCATCAATTAAATCACTTTTGAACTATACACAGCCTTGCTATCTTTCATTGATAGCATTGTCTGTAGTTTCTTAAGAGTATAAAGCTATCTTTTCTGACTCCAAAAGTAATACCAGTTATCACTGAAGAAAATTTAGAAAAGCAGTAAGAAGAAAATAAAGAGCATCTACTGTTTATGTTTTAGTACATGTCTTTTCACTTTCCCTCCCCATGCCATGTACACTTTAAGAAATAAATTAGGGATCACATTGTATAATACTACTTTTTGGAACCCCATTTCTTTAAATTTAGTAATATACATATATTGTGATAAAACTTTTTTCCAATTCTCACTGGAAAGAGCAAGCTAGTTTCTATTATAAAACACTATTTTTACATTTTACTAGTTATGCAGTAAGAAAATGCATAACTAGTAAATGTTAGATAGATTTGCTTTGTTCAAAACTACTCTGTGATTTCATTTGTTTTTATAGGCATGACTAACTCTATCCCAAGAGAATCTTACTTAATATCACATTAAAAACTTTGTCTAGGATAGTTAGTTTATTTCTGTGTTCTAGATATATGTGTACTTACTGAAGAAAAGCCTATAAAAAATTAAGTGAAAGGCCTCGTATGGTGGCTCATGTCTATCTATAATCCCAGGACACTGGGAGGCTAATGCATGTGGATTGCCTGGCTCAGGAGTTGGAGACTACCCTGAGCAAGAGTGAGACCCTGTTTCGAAAACCAGCTGGATGTTGTGGCGGGTGCTGGTAGTCCCAGCTACTTGGGTGGCTGAGGCAAGAGAATTGCTTGAGCCCAAGAGTTTGAGGCTGCTGTGAGCTATGATGCAACAGCTCTCTAGACAGAGTGACAAAATGAGACTCGGTCTCAAAAAAAACAAAAAAGCGCCATAAAATTAAGGGAAAACTTCAGTTACAAAACAGTATAGTCAGGAGAAGCCTAAATTTTTAAAATATGTAGATTAATGATAGGCATAGAACAGGGCGGCAGCTGTGGTTCAGTGGGTAGGGCGCCAGCCCCATATACCAAGGGTGGTGGGTTCGAACCCAGCCCTGGCTAAACTGGAACAAAAAAAAAAATAGCCCGGCGTTCCTGTAGTCCCAGCTACTTGGGAGGCTGAGGAAGGAGAATCGCCTAAGCCCAGGAGTTGGAGGTTGCTGTGAGCTGTGACACCATAGCACTCTACTGAGGGCCATAAAGTGAGATTCGGTTGAGAATTTATATTTTGTGTTTTTCTGAATATTCTATAATTTTTTGTAACAAATTTTAATTTTTCTTTTTAAAATTAATTTCTAATGTATAAAATTAATTTCTATAGTATAAAAGTGATAGTATTACAAGGCTTCATGTAAAATAGCATTTCCCTGTAATCCCAGTACTTTGGGAGGTTGAAGTGGGAGGATTGCTTGAGGCTAGGAGTTTAAGACCTTCCTGGAGACTCCATCTGTGCAAAATAAAAAAACTCAGCAGGGGCCCCAGGCACCGTGGCTCATGCCTGTAATCCCAGCACTCTGGGAGGCCGAGGCAAGTGGATTGCCTGAGTTCAGGAGTTCTAGACCAGTCTGAGCCAGAGTGAAACCACGTCTCTACTAATAATTGGAAAAACTGCAGCAAGAAGATTGCTTGAGCCCAACTTGGAGGTTGGTGTGAGCTATGATGCCACAGCACTCTACCCAGGGTGACAGCTTGAGACTCTGTCTCAAAAAAAAAAAAAAATTTGGTTGGGCATGGTTGTGGGGGCCTGCAGTCCTGGCTACTCAGGAGGCTGAGGCAGGATTGCTTGAACCCCAGAATTTGAGGCTACAGTGAGCTATGATTGTGCCTCTGCACTCCAGCCTGGGTGACACATAAAATAGCATATCCTTGCCACTTCTCCCCATCCATTCTCAACTCTTAACCAATTTGTTCTGGTATTTACCTTCACATTTCTAAATAACATATAAATTTGCCATTTCTTGGTTTATTATTTTCATAATTGATTGATCTATGGAAAAGTGACGATTTGGAGCAAGTTCTGGTTGTGTCTACATTACGAATGTATAAATAGCATTAGCTGCTGAGCCAAGTATTTCCCTTCGGGTACAACCTTTTTTCCCCTTGGGAATTAACTAGGCTTTTTTGTTGTTTGTTTTTTTATGTGCGTGACAAATTCTTCACCTAACCATAGCACTTGCTTTCTTCCACTGCTAAGTTTTTCCAGTGTCTCAGGCACACATTAGCTCACTTTCTACTGGCATGGCTGGCCATAAGGACTCAGCCTTCTTCTTCCTTTCTTTCTTCTTTTTTTTTTTTGTAGAGGCAGAGTCTCACTTTATTGCCCTCAGTAGAGTGCCGTGGTGTCACACAGCTCACAGCAACCTCCAACTCCCGGGCTTAGGCGATTCTCTTGCCTCAGCCTCCCGAGTAGCTGGGACTATAGGCGCCCACCACAATGCCCGGCTATTTTTTTGTTGCAGTTTGACCCGGGGCTGGGTTTGAACCTGCCACCCTCAGTATATGGGGCCAGTGCCCTACTCACTGAGCCATAGGCGCCACCCTCGTCTTCCTTTTGTATGCTTGGTCACTTACCACTTTTTTCTCTGCTTTTCATCTCCCACAATTTTTAGGTATTTCTCATCTCTCTTCATCCTTCTCTTTTATTGTTCTTGTAGCTTTATATCCTTTTCATACCTTAACTTTCATTTTAGTAATATTTTGGGAAGGAGTATAGAGAAATGCATGCGTTCAGTCCAGAACCTAGATGTGTATAGTAGTCCTGTCTTCTGTTAGCAGACATCAAGGTAGTGTCTGGATCTGTCTCTTTAGAGTAGATTCTACTCTGCTCTGTGTCAATTTACATTTCCTGGTTCTGCTACTTATTTACTTTTGTTATTTTGGTCGTTAGTTAATCCCTATGTGCTTTTGAGCCTTAGTGATTAATACTCTCGTGGGAATATATATAAATCTTTTAGAATAATGTTGGCTTTCTCCTCATATTCTCCTTGTGGTTGGAAAGTGACTATAGCAGTTCCCAGGAATCTCATCCAGAAATGGTAATGTCTTGCGTGAAAGGAGACTTCTTTGAAATTTTTCTTAGGACTAAGATAATCTTTCCTAGGAGCCCTCAGGTAGATTTCTCCTTAGTTCTCATTGGCTGGAATTGGGTGACATGTCATTTCTAACCCGGTCCTTGGCAAGAAAAATGGGATTATTGTTATTGGCCAAAACTGATGTGTCCATTTCTGTTGATGGGAGTCCTCTCTTCTTGAGTCATGTGAGAAAAGAACAGATCCTGGGATAAATAGCTGCTCTACTGGCAAAGGAACATCTTTATAATACCGAGTCTTCCTACTAGGATCGTGGTATAGCTCCGGCTTACAGTTTTCTTCATATAGACGTGACAGCTATTTATTAAATAACTGGTCATTTTACTGAACTCTTTGCTTTCAGTATTCACACTATATCCAGACTTACACATTTGGGACAATCACAATACAGGTTGAGGATCTCAAATCTGTTCCACAATCTGAAACTTTTTGAGTGCCCACATCACACTCAAAGGAAATACTCATTGGAGTGTTCAGGATTTTGAAATTTGTGATGCTCAACAGCATATGATGCAAATATTCCAAAATCCCCCCAAAAATCTGAAACACTTTTGGTTTCAAGCATTTTTAGTTTTAGATAGGGGATATTTAACTTGTAATTATTTCCTTTCAGGTAGTTATACTTTTGCCTCCCTTTCCCACCTTTACAAAATTTTAGTTCATTGGCTATACCTTTAGAACAACAGTAAATAGTAGAGGTGATAGGCCAATTTAGTCTTATATCTAACTTGATACCAAACCGTATGAATAGGTTTACTGTTACATATCTTAGAGGAGACCAGGCTTGTCGATTAATTATTCAGCATCTTTATACTGCTATATAACACATATTTAATTCTGATATTTATAACTTTGGCATTTATTTTCTTATGTGAGATCCGCAGTTTATTTCTTATATTATTTGTCATTGTAGGATTGTATTAATGTGACAAAAGTGAATTGGGATTCTTTCCATATTTTCTGTTCTGGAATAGGTATGGGATATTATGTTGGAATGATGTGTTACTTGAAAGTTGTAGAATCTATGATACCATATGGATCAGATCGCCTTTAGAGTTCATTCTCTGGTGTCTTTTTTCTTCCTTCTCGATTACTCAAATTTTTTTTCCATTGTCTTAATTTACTTTCAATACCTCCCTTGCCTGTAATCCTAGCATTCTGGGACGGTGAGGTGGGTGAAATGCTTGAGATCAGGAAGTTTGAGACCAGCCTGTTCAAAAGCAAGACCTCATCTCTAAAAATAGCCATGGTTTGTGGCGGGTGCCTGTAGTCCCAGCTACTTGAGAGGCAAGAGGATGGCTTGAGCCCAAGTGTTTGAGGTTGCTGTGAGCTATGATGCCACGGCCCTCAACCACTCAACCCAGGGTGACAGAGTGAGACTTTGTCTCCAAAAAAGAAAAAAAAAAATAGAACCTAGCCCATAAAGTTGTTGTGAGAATTAAATGCTGTAGGACTGCGACTAGTACTCATTAAGCACTACCTAAGAGCCAACTTTTGATTTCATTAGTTTTGTTTTTCTGTTTCACTTGTTTCTCCTCTCATCTTTATTACATTTCTCCTGCTTACTTAGGGTTTATTTTGCTCTCTTTTTTTCTAGTTTCTTAGGTGGAAGATTAGGTTATTGGTTTAAGCTTTTTCTTCCTTTCTAATATAGGCATTTACAACTGTAAGCTTTGATGGCATCCCTTACATTTTAGAATGTGTTTTCATTTTCTTCCTTTTTTGAAATGTCTTACTCTTTTGCCCAGGCCAGAGTGCAGTGGCATCATCATGGCTCACTGCATCCTCAAACACCTGGGCTCAAATGATCCTCCTTCCTCAGCCTTGGGACTGTGGGTGTGTGCCAGCACACCCCAGTGATTTTCTATTTTTTGTAGAGAAGAGGGCTCACTCTCGCTCAGGCTGGTCGTTTTCATTCTTACTTGTCTCAAAGTGTTTTCCAGTTTTTCATGTGATTCCTTCTTTGACCCATCCCAAATTCTCCTGTTGTTGATTTCTAATTTCATTCTACTGTATTTATGTATGATTTCAGTCATTTCAAATTTATTGACACTTATTTTATGGCCTCACATATGGTTTATCCTGCAGTGTGTTGCATGTGCATTTGGGAAGAATGTGTCTTCTGTTCTTGGGTAGCGTGTTCTGTGTATGTCTATTCTAATTGGTTTATAGTGTTGTTCAAGTTTATTTATTCTTTTTCTAGAGTCAAGGCCTCCCTCTGTCACTCTGGCTGTAGTGCAGAGTGAGGGCTCATGGCCCTAGTGGGAGTGCAGTGGTGCAGTCATGCTCATTGCAACCGTCAATACCTGAGCCCAGGTGATCCCCTGTATAGCTTCGACTAGAGATCCATGCCACCACACCCAGCCAATTTTTAAACTTTTTGTATAGATGTGGTCTCACTGTGTTGCCAGGGTAGTCTCAACCTCAAATGATCCTCTTGCCTCAGTCTCCCAAAGTGTTGGAATTGCAGGCATGAGCTACCACACTTGGCCTGTTCAACTCACTGATTTTTGCCTAGTTCTAGACAAATTTTTTTTTTTTTTGTTAGAGATAGAATCTCACTTTGTCACCCTTGGTAGAGTGCTGTGGCGTCACAGCTCACAGCAACCTCCAGCTCTTGGGCTTAGGCAATTCTTTTGCCTCAGCCTCCCAAGTAGCTGGGGCCACAGGCACCCGCCAAAATGCCCGGCTATTTTTTTTCTGTTGCAGTTTGGCCGGGGCCGGGTTTGAACCTGCCACCTTTGGTATATGGGACCAGCACCCTACTCACTGAGCCACAGGCGCCATCCTAGACAAATTTTTTTTTGATCTCTTTTCTTTATATGTATTTCTGTGCTCTGTTTACAGTCCCGGGTATTAATCTTTATTGTGAATCATCCCTTCATCAGAAAAATGACTTTTCCCTATTTAAGATATTGTTACAAATTTTATGTTATCTACTATATCTTACTCTTAAACTTTTCTGAGTGATTTTTCATTGTGTCTTTTGTAGAAGGCTGTGGTTAGAGTTTTTTAAAACCTGACTATCATTATCTTGTGATAGGAAATCCTCTTTAAAATTAGTATTGAAAGTAATACTTGGTCTAATTTTTGCATTTAAATAATTTTGGGCTGGGTAAGGTGGTTTATGTCTGTAATTCTAGCACTTTGGGAGGCTGAGGTGGAAGGATTGTTGAGGCTAGGAGTTCAATACTAACCTGGGCGACATAGACCCCCATTTCTACAAAAACCCAGAAAAATTAGCATGTGGTGTCTTGTGCCTGTAGTCCCAGCTACTCAGGAGGCTGAGACAAGGAGGATTCTTGAGCCCTTGAGTTTGAGGGTGCAGTGAGCTGTGATGATGCCACTACACTCTAGTCTGGGCAACAGAGGGAGAACTTGTCTGTAAAAAAAAGTTACTTTCTTTGTTTTCAGACTCTATATAGGGACTTTCCCTCATCAACCTCCATTTATATTTTGGAGAGAAGCATATGTGAAGTTGAACAATGAAGTTGATGAACTCTTTCTAGAAAAAGGTGCTTTTCAGCAATGAGGGATGTAGCACTTTTCCTAGGATGAGTTCACAGACTTGTCAGACATTGTAGGACAGCAGCTCTGATGGCCATTCTAGGAAAATGGTCCCAAAGTTGCTTTGAAGGGTGAAGTAGGCACTGGTGTTAGTGCATAACTTCCTGAGGGGAACACTAGTGACACTCAGCAGTGGGGTATGTAGCACTTTTTATAGGATGAGCTCACAAACTTAAATGTCCTATGTCATGTATTAATTGTAGTTAAGTTTCTTCAAGACATATTCAACTCATTGAAAAATAATTTGTTTTCATTTTCTTGTGTAGTATCTTAACATCGTACCTTTCCCTTGTCCTCACTTTTTTCTCTGTGATCTATAATTTTACAGTTAATGCAACTTCCTGCAGAGAAATCTGAAGCCAGCCTATGTGCCGTGGTTTGTAGGTAGAGTGTTACATCCTGCCAGGTGCTTTGTTGGAGTCAGCAGTTACATCAGCCTAAGGCTAGGGCGCTGTCTCTGAAAATTGCACAGTCTGGTGAACTTTCATTTTTAAGATGCATTTCTCTTGAGTTTCTATAGTGTGTCTTTGATTATTGCTTCTGTTTCATTTGCTCTGGAATGTCATTTACCTGTATGTTGGCTTCTCTTTTTCTCTGTCCTTGTCATTCATCAGTTTTCTCACCTGTTTTGGGAATTTCTTCAGTTTGTATTCTACGGTACTGATTTGTTATTCAGAACAGTTCTGTGCTTTTCTTCTGATGTATTTTTTTTGTGTCTTTAAATAAGAGATTTCAAGCAAAAGTAAGGTGTAGAGAATTTAACAAATACCTGTATACCTTCCCTTCAATGTGGGGCAGATTTTAGCATTTTACCGTATTTACTTAAAAAAATTTTGGGGGGGGTAAAAAGAAATTTAAACTCCCCACATACCCCTCCCTGCCTACAGGTAACTATCCTAAATCTTGGTGTTGTTTGCCTACTTATTATATTTGTATATATCAATAAACAATATATAATAGGGTTGTTTTTAAGCTTTGTATGAATGGCATCATACTGTACAATTCTGTTTGTAATTTCACTGTGGTTGCAATTAGTGAAATAGAATATCTTTTCATGTCTTTATTGGCTCTTAAGATCACCTGCACTGAAAATTGTTTTTGATATTTGGTTATTTTCTTAAAGGATTGTCTTCAAATGATTTGTAAGAATTACTTAATATTTTTGTGGGTTACATATCTCTTTGTGGATTTCTTTTTACTTCAGGGCATTTGACAAAGGTTAAAATTTGATTATTAATAGAATCTTTTTTTTTTTTTTTTGTAGAGACAAAAGTCTCATTTTATTACCCTTGGTAGAGTGTTGTGGCATCACACACCTCACAGCAACCCCCGACTCCTGGGTTTAGATGATTCTCTTGCCCCAGCCTCCCGAGTAGCTGGGAGTGCAGACGCCTGCCACAACACCCGGCTATTTTTTTGTTGCAATTTGGCCGGGGCCTGGTTTAAACCTTCCACCCTCAGTATGTGGGGACCGGCGCCCTACCCTCTGAGCCACAGGCGCCACCCATTAATAGAATCTTTTGCGATCTTCCTTTACGGTTGTGTTTGTGCCTTGATTTGTAGTATCTCTCTCTATATTGAGTTTTCATAGATTCACTGGGTGCTAATATTGTTTAATTCTATAATTCCAATTATTTTTATTTTCATTATATCTTTTCTATAGTTCAGTACTTTCAAGTTTTTAATTCTTCTTTGTTCACTTATTCAGCTATTCAGTCAGGAAACCCAGAATGCCTATTATGTGCCAGACACACTCTTAAACACATGAGATATCTGTGTCATGGAGCTACATTTCTAATGGAGGAAGGGCACAATAAACACTGTCTAGTAAGCTGATATGTCCACCGATAATTCAGTGCTATGTAGATACGTTTATGAAGGAATACGTATGTACGGAATATGTTGGGGCAGTATGCTGTTTATAGAGGGGTCAGGAAAGTCCTTGTTGGTAATAATTTTAGTAAAAATTTTTATAATGAATTGTGATTATAAGTAGTTCTTTTTCTGTGATTAGAAATAATTTGTGAGGGTGGCATGTGTGGCTCAGTGAGTAGGGCGCTGGCCCCATATACAGAGGGTGGTGGGTTCGAACCCGTCCCCAGCCAAACTGCAACCAAAAAAATAGCCGGGCGTTGTGGCGGACACCTGTAATCCCAGCTGCTCGGGAGGCTGAGGGAAGAGAATCACTTAAGCCCAAGAACTGGAGGTTGCTGTGAGCTGTGATGTCACAGCACTCTACCAGGGTGACAAAGTGAGACTCTGTCTCTAAAATAAATAAATACGTACACACATAAATAAATAAAATGTACTTTAAAATACTTCTTAATGAAAAAATGTTATAGCTAAAATTGTACCTCATAATTATGTTTTCTAAAAAGCTCTACTATTGCCTTTTCTTCTATTGTACTACTTATTTGATGACAGGGAAGATAATTTTCCACTACAATTGCTTATCACTTTATTCTTGTACTTTTGAAGTGCTACTATTAAGCAAGTCTTCTAATTGTAAAGTGTAAAAAGAGCATTTTTTAAAAAATATAAAACATTTAAAGGAAATACATATCCCAGCAATAAGATTTAGCAGTCACTCACGTAGCATATGGTATCCAGAATTGGAATAATCATACACAGTGTTCTGAGATATTTTTGATATATGGTTAACATTTTTCCTTGTCTTGAAAGGTTCTCAAAGACCATGGCATTTACTAACTGTGTGTGGTGCTCTAAATGTTATTGAATTTATTACAGATTAATTATCTTTTTTTTTTTTGAGACAGAGTCACACTATGTCGCCCTGGGTAGAGTGCTGTGCAATCACAGCTCACAGCAACCTCCAGCTCTTGGGCTTAAGCGATTCTCTTGCCTTAGCAGTCCAAGTAGCTGGGCCTACAGGCGCCCCACACAACACCTGACTATTTTTTTTATTGCACTTGTCATTGTTGTTTACTTGGTCTGGGCTGGGTTCGAACCTGTCAGCCTTGGTTCATGTGCTATAGGTGCCTCAAATTACTTATCTTATTGGACTTGTTTGTACTTGAAAGGACAGTTTTGTTTTTGTTTTTGTTTTTTTTTTGCAATTTTTGGCCAGGGCTGGGTTTGAACCCACCACCTCCGGCATATGGGCGGGCGCCCTACTCCTTTGAGCCACAGACTCTGCCCTTGAAAGGACAGTTTTATCTCCTTCATTCCATAATCACTTGTAACACTTGTTAATATTAAATTGCTACTTAATTTTATAAGGTTTTGCTTAATTAGTGTTTTAAAAAGTGCTCATAGTTATTTTTTATTTTAATATTCTCTCTTAACAGAGAAATATAGTATTTTTATGTGTGGTATTAAATGGTGCCCATCTTATATTTTGGTTTTTTATATGGGTTGCATTTATTCAGAAATTAATACATACTTTTTATATTTATAAAAATAATTTTGTTGTATTTGTATGAAAATAAATTTGGAAGGCAGTCTATTTAAAACTGTTCCTAATTTCATTTTAAAAAGATGATTATTGGTCTTTTATGTGTAACTAAACAAAACCAAGTATTTAGATTTTTACTTGAAGAAAAGTTTCTTTTCACTTTCACCCTCTGGTACTATTTTGCTACTATCCTCATTCACTGTAACTACATTATTTCATTTAAACTTTCTCTTCAGTAACTGGTCATACTGTCATTTAGTAACATTTGTAGTCTTCTTTAAATTCTGCATGTCATTTGTAATATTTCTCAAAAGTGAAAATGTAGAGGGAAAAGGATTTGATATGATAGCTAATAAACCTAACTGAACATAACGACTTGTGTATCTAAATAGTTTTGTTATATGAAATTATCTGAGGTAACCTCTTTTTCTAGTCTTTTATGTGAACAATTACTTTTCACCGAATTGTTTGCAGAATTTCCATATAATCTTGCTCATTACCATTTCTCCGTTATTTGTAACATCTTTCAGAAGTTTTTACAATGTAAGTTGGTATTGTTTACTGTTTTGTAGATCTGTATCCTCCAATTCTTTTTATGTGATACCAGACATTGTATAGTCAGTTCTGTAATGTGTTGAAAGGTGCTGTATCATTACAGCCTTAAACTTTAAAAAATTTTAATTATTGAAATTTGGCTTGTGACTTTCCATTTCAGGACTGAGTGTTCTCTGGTTTCTTACTGCATTGTTTTTACACCTTAAAGCTTTTTCATTGGCACTAGACTTGTTAACTCAGTCTTTGGGTTTATCTTCACCTGTTTCTGCTGAAGATTATTAGTTTTAAGCTGATAGTCTACATTTTATTGATGTATGGACTCAGTCTACTTAAGGTGTGGGAGAAAATTCCATGGTTCCAGCTATCCTGGTGTGTCATTTAATTGGATGTTAACCCAACTGCCTCCTTTGACTGTAAGATTAAGACACATCTAAGTGACATAAAACATTCAGTGGATCCCATACTGTCAAAATATTTGGTAACAATGGTGATTTGGATAGGTTGGCTAATTCTCTGCCTTGATTTTACATCCCAGCAATGCTCTTCTCTCCTTAGCGGAAGAGAAAGCCAATACCCACCTCCTCTTGGGCATGTGCTTAGATGCCTGTGCTCGCTATCTTCTGTTCTCCAAGCAACCGTCACAAGCGCAAAGGATGTATGAAAAAGCTCTGCAGATTTCTGAAGAAATACAAGGAGAAAGACACCCACAGGTAAGGGAGAAAAACATAGAGGGACTGTAAAATAAAGGCTTCAGAATTGAAGGGTGTGAAATGCCATACTTATCAGGAGGAGAATAAGCAGATGGTCCCAACTCCTCTTCATATTCCAGTTGCTTCATTATCTTAGCATCAGTCCTCCTTCCCTCCAACTACTTGTTTCAAACAGGATTTGGAACTGCTGATCAATTACTACTGGGTCTGCCCAGAGCTTTTTGCATGAATCACGAGTCACAGCTGTATAGCCGACCACCCTTTTCTACAGGCAGGTCTAGCTGGCACTTCTGTGACTTCAGAGGACACAGTGCAGCATTTCAGAACCTTGTAAGGAACTGGTTAATACATGAATATCTCTATTTTTCTTGCCCCACAGTTGAAGTGGCAGGAGGAGGTAGGGAAGGAATGAGGGATTGCATTAAAACAATTTTTAAACCACTGATACAGTATAGAATTCACGTACAGCATGTAAAGCTTTGTGTTAGAACTAAGCATAATGAACTAAAATCGTCTGCCTTTATCAAAGCAAGCTGGAAGCAAGGAGTGGATCACTGTATGAATACTTGGTCACAAGAATTTTAATTGGACTTATCCCAAAGCTGGGGTACTAGTTGGGTAAGGTGATGTTTTGAAAGAAAAGGGATTTTGAATTATGAATGATGTCGAGGAAGGGGATTTAGGACTCATTAGAGTCCTTTAATGGAGTATAATTGAGGAATTTAAAATAAAAGGCATGGATGGGATTCAAATCACTAAGGGCAAGGTTCGGGGGGCGCTTTGCTTGGCTTCAGTGCAGAAGGAGGTTATGGAAACCTGCCTCTCATAGTACCAAAATTTTAAAGTCTTAGTGGACATCTTCCTAAAACAGATGATATATCCTGTTTGATGCGACTCAGGTTACCAATAGAAATGACAATACAGTAAAGGTCCATGCAGGCTTCTCAAAATTGCTCAAACTTAAATGGGGTCAAGTACTGCATTTTGTCATTTATTTTTTTATTTTTATTTTATTTTTGAGACAGAGCCTCAAGCTGTTGACCTGGGTAGAGTGCCATGGTATCTCACTCAGCTCACAGCAACCTCCAACTCCTGTGCTTAAGTGATTCTCTTGCCTCAGCCTCCCAAGTAGCTGGGACTACAGGCGCCTGTCACAACGCCCGGCTATTTTTTGGTTGTAGTTGTCATTGTTGTTTGGCAGGCTGGGGCTGGGTTTGAACCCGCCAGCTCTGGTGTATGTGGCTGGTGCTTGAGCTACAGGTACTGAGCTGCATTTTGCCATTTATAATGTGCACTTTTTTGCCCAAATTTTTGAGGGAAAAATAGGATGTGGATTATACATGGGTAGTACTAATTCAGTATCTGTAGATTTTTAATTTTTGTATTTATGCTTATATGTTAGAAGTGTAACTACGGAAAGTAATGATGATGTCTGTATGCCAAATAACACCCTGGAATATGGTAATCGGTTTTGCAACAAAAACATTTTTGGGTAATGAAAAGTGATGTATTTCTTTTAATATGCTTTAGGCAGAAGCTAGCAATCTGGCTGATATTTTTTGTTTCACAAAATTTCTTATACCATAATATGTTAAAAAATAAATGCTAAAATTCTTTTATAATACATAAACTAAGTACCTAAATATAAATGTATTAAAATTTGAATAAATTGATTTTTTTCCTGGAAATTTGGGCCAAAAACATGGGTGTGCATTATACATGGGAGCACATTATACACTACAACATATGGTAATTCCTTCTTGCATTTTTTATTTGGTTCTTCTAATTTTTATAATTAGTTGGATTAGCGAATGTTTACCCTGTTCTCTAATTTCTAGAGGTATATCATTTCTCAGAGGGTCACGTTAATACTGAACACTATACAGTGTGAATGACAAATGCCAGTGATGTGTTAAAGGCTGGTACTCCTCACCTTCTATGGAATGCTAAGAAAGATGAAATCTTGAGTGTATATTTCACAGTTTGATAGACTCCACATTAACATTCGGTATAGATGTGTTTGTTTTTAAAGAGAAGTCTTTTCTTTTATACACAGACCATTGTGTTGATGAGTGACCTGGCTACTACTCTGGATGCACAGGGCCACTTCGATGAGGCCTACATTTATATGCAGAGGGCATCAGATCTGGCAAGACAGATAAATCATCCTGAGCTACACATGGTGCTCAGCAATCTAGCTGCAATTCTGATGCACAGAGGTAGGTACCAATGCAAACTTCACTGACTTGCTTTAGGGAGAGATGTCACTGGATTCATCAATTTGTGAAATGATGTGTAAGTAGACAAGGCTGGTTGAATAAGGGCAGAAGAAGAATGTCCATTAGGCTGAAGTACTGTTGTGTGCAGTACTTCTGTAGGCCAAAACAGCTTGTTAAAGCACATCAAGCTAGAGAGAACTTTGCAGTACCTTCTTTCTGTCATGTTTTATAGATTTTTAAGTGTTTTCACAATTATACTGTTTGTCACAGTATGCAGGTGGAGCTGGTATGACAGGGAGTATGGGTCTGACAGGCATTTCTGAGTGTCTGCACACCGTGCAGTACTGCTCAGGGCTTTACCCATTATTTCCAGATCTGTTAACTCAGACCACCATTAGTGGGGGTGGAGTCCTTGGCTAGTCAAGGGCCTCCAGGTATACTAGCAAGGACAGCCGGGAGCCCCGCAGTGCTCTGGGGGTTGGCGTTCTGCACCTCAGCCAGTGCCAGCCTCTCTGCATCAGCTTATCAAATGAATTAAAATGAGGAAGCATGGCTTGGCGCCTGTAGCTCAGCAGCTAGGGTGCCAGCCACGAACTCCGGAGCTAGCGGGTTTGAATCCAGCCCGGGCTTGCCAAACAGCGACAACTACAATCAAAAAATAGCCGGACGTTGTGGTGGGTGCCTGTAGTCCTAGCTATTTGGGAGCCTGAGGCAAGAGAATCACTTGAGTCCAAGAGTTTGAGGTTGCTGTGAGTTGTGACACCGTGGAATTCTACCCAGGGTGACAGCTTGAGACTGTCTCTCAAAAAAAAAAAAAAGAGGCAGCACATGTAAGTTAGACCTGTATCCTCAGTAGTGCTTTCTCTTCAGAACTACTTTGAAAACATACATTTTCTTCTTGTCCCTTCTCTCTGGGTTATTTTAGAACGATATACACAAGCAAAAGAGATCTACCAGGAAGCACTGAAGCAAGCACAGCTGAAAAGAGATGAGATTTCTGTACAACACATCAGGGAAGAGCTGGCTGAGCTATCAAGAAAAAGTACACCTTTGACTTAATTTTATCAAGCTCTAAATCCATTCTTGTTGTAGGAAGAATAATTTCTAGTAACCTAGACGAATAGCTATTACCCTAGTCTCTGTGGCTTAAATCCTTTTTGTTCTTGATATTCAGGTTTCCTCAACTTAGCCTTGGTGAAGGACAAGTTGTACACACTGCCATTTCTGTTGTTTAAAGGGAAACAACTTTTTCAGGCCTGATTATGACTTTTATGGAGAGCTGTCAAGTGATGCTTTGCCACTGTAACATATGATTAGGTGCTGAACCTGTCGATCTAAGTATGATACAAGAAAGGCTAATTTTTCTCGGATGTAGGTGGGGTATTTCAGCCTGGCATTTCTGCTGATTGATCCACTGATTTTGCTGCCCTTGCTGTTCTTACTCTATCAGTATCTGGCAGACAGACCAGAACTACCTGTCTCATGGCAAAGGGGGATTATGGTGAGTTGGTTTTATTTATAATCTATTTCATGAACTTGAACTTTAATGCATAAAGGAAGAAAAATAGTATCTTAGTTTGCCACCAGCATCCAGCATGGAGTGTTGAAGTGGGAATTAGGCAGTTGAAGGTATAGCACCCATTTGATTAGAAATGAACCATACGTATCTGGTTAGGTACATAAAAAATGGGAGAGGAATGACGTAACCTCTTGCTTATCAGTGTTATCTGAGCATTTGACTTCCTTTGCAAACTTGGTCACACACAGCTGAGTCATCTCAAGTACTGTTTATACAGGCCACACCCTAAACCTTCTGACGCAGAACGGGTTATCTGTAAGTGTAGTCTTAAAATTAACACCCAGTGATTCTTTCTGATGTATACCACCATGGGCATAGTAGAACTGCTGACCTCTGTCCTAGTCATGACTTTTTGAGTCGGGACTTCAATATCCTTATCTGTAAAATGAGATTCTTTCTTAGCCATGGGAGAAGATATTTGGTCAGATGACTTTAAAAGAATAAATTGCTATGCTGAAAGAGCTGTATCACACTGCCTCAAACACAGGTGGACATTCTTACCTCAGCAGTCTTATAAATAACTAGTTTCTCTAGGTATCATGAAAGAATACTCACATTGTCGGTATGCCTGTTGAGTGGAGTGTGAGTGGGACTGATATTTTGGTTTCTGTATACATACTGGAACAATCTTTTCATAATAAACTAGAGACTATAAAACAATATTGTATGTATGCCAGTAATCTTTGAGTTTCTCCTAAAAAATAATTTACTGAAGAGTTAATACTAAAACCGTGAGGTAGAAATCCTCGGGGATTAGACTAAACTAGAATTTTGTATTTTGCAGATATAAACTTTGTATTATCTAAGCTTATATATTAATTAACCACCTAGCTAATTCCTTTAATCAAGTTAGAGAAGAGAGAATATGTATCAGATTGTTTTTCAGAGCAACTTAGTCTTTAATGGTGATTTTTTAAAAAACTTAACCACTCACACATTCAGAATGTTTTTACCTTTTCACAATTGCAGGGGTTACTGAAAGTTAGGTTTTTTAATCCAAGGTTATTAATTTTTAATCCTCCAGAATGATTCAGCTTAAGGTCCCGTTGCTGGAAAAAATGTAGGAATTTTCCGAAGGACAGACTCTTCTTGTGGGTATAGAAAAGTTCATTTGCACCGTTATAAAACAAGGCAGTGAAGCAGAAGGATGACTCAATTAAGAGGTTTCAATTAAAAAGTGAATGGTTCAAAACAGGGTAGGTTAAAATTTGGGTTTTTTTCCTCCTAGGACTATTGTAAAACAGCATAAAATTTGTTAACTGTACTATGTCACCAGAGTTTTCAGGTCATATATTTTTTAAAATAGAATCAGCATACCCAACATTAAAGCATTGTGAAATTTCTAATCATCATCATTCACTGGAAGCTTGGGCATCAGAATACTTCAATGAGCAAAATTAATAAGACCTTAATGTAGTTCTGGGTGCCAAAAGTAATGTGCAAAGATACAGTACCAGAACACTGAAATCTCAGCTTTCAAGGAGTATTATGCCTAGGTTTGTGGCTAACTTCACCAGGTTACCAGTGACTCTCAGCGCCATGCTTACCCTTATCATGATAAGATGAACCTCCATAGGTAAAGCCCTGTGAGAAATTTATCTTTTCATTGTTTTGCACTAAAAAATGGTTGGTAGTGAAAAAAAAAGTGAATTTTATCTCCCATTCTGAAGTTTCTTCCCTAGGTGATGGGAGATGGAGTAATACGCACGTGCACTGTGATGAGCATGGTGAGTGGGTCACAGCAGTTCACCTTGGGGTCCTCAAGTGGAACTAGGCTCTGATCTGACACACTCTCAGAAATTACAGTCGACCTTTGAACAATGTGGGCGTTAGGGTCACCAACCCCCACGCAGCTGAAATCCACATGCAACTCTGACTGCCTAAAAACCTTACAGATAGCCTACTGCTGACCAGAAGCCTTACTGGTAACATAAATAGTCGGTGAACACACATTTTGTATGTTACATGTATTATACACTATATTAGAATAAAGCTAAAAAAGAGAAAATGTTAAGAAAGTCAGTGTCTTTCATTCATGTTAAAATTATATGTATATGTACATATACATATGATACCAGCTTTGCAAACAGTAGGAACTCTGACCACTAAGCTTGATCTAAAGTTTATTTTGAGGACCTCAGGTATACAAGAATGGAACAGTGACAAGTGTGAAGGCTTTGACTTCAGATGTGGGCTGATGGCCTTTGTCAATTATTGAATGTTATGAGAAAAGTACTAAACCTGTGTCTTCATCCAGGAAATAGGGATGGGACACCAGAACTACAGGTGATGTGAGGGTCTTGGTCAGTAAATCGCAGAGGTGCTTTCTTAAGAGGCTTTAATACTTCTGTTTAAAAGTTTAGGTCTACTTAAAAGTCTATAAAGTGCAAATTTTTCATCTTCCTGAGAGACTTCTATTTCTCCCTTTTCCAGTTTTCAGTGGCATTCTTCCCAAACTCGTAGTTCTATGTGCTTATGGAAAGATGCTTAAATGCTATGATTAAATTGTATGAAAGAAATCTAAAGATTCAGCAAGCAGTTCTTAAGGATTAAACTGACCCTCTTAGTACCTTAATTAGTTTGGAATTGTCTTTTACATTGTTTGCACCTTGAGAATCTGTGAAGTGAAAGCATTCAACAATTACTCGTGTCCCAAGGAAGCAAAGTGAGAGTAAACTCTGGCACGTGGAGATGGGGAAAGGACTGTGTTCAGGATGCAGCACAAAGCAAGTTTAAAGACTGAGATGTTACACATATTGTTGTCTTTTAACTCAACCAATCATGTATCTCAAACTAAGGGAAAGTATTTAAGTTTTGCCTTTGTAACTTGAGATACCAAGAGCCTTAAATCACAAATAATCTACTATAGCTATGGACAGGGTAGTCAAATTTATTTCAAAACAAAAGCTTTGTTGGGCTGCATCAAATGCAGAAAGAAAAGGAATTCTTAGGGGCGTGGTTAAATTACCAGTGTGCATAACAGTGAGGTATGCTTCAAATAAGCCTTTTAAACTTTATGAACTGAATTATAACATACCCATGCAGTCGTATTTTTTCAGTGCTACTAATGAAAAAAAATTAAAGCCTGCATTGGAAATTTACAATATGGCAGAATTTTGTTGCACCTACCTTTTGACCTTAATGTACAGATTTTGTGACAGGGTCTGTGTTAAAAATCTAAACATTTTCACAAGATTTTAAACATCACTGGGAAACTAAATTTAGAGGAAACAAAATCAGATAAAAGTACAATGCCCGTGACAGCCAACATTATGTAATTAGGCTGTATGAGGTTGTTTTAGAAGGCTACGGTTAAAAAGATAGACAAAAAGATTTTTAAAAATTACCCCCAAAGTTGATGCGCTGATTTGAACATAAGTACACCATATAATATAGTAAGGGGATACACTGCAAAAATGTAATCTATTTACAGAAGATCGATTTAAAGACATTATGGTTTTCTTTACAAACAGATGTAGGAACAGGAATTGTCCACTTTTTAAAAACTCTACATTTCAACCTCCACTATTATTATAGTCCACTGAAATTGCCTGTATCAAAGGCAGTTTATGTTTTTTGACTCTCCAAATGATTTTCCATCATTTCTTCATCATTTGTGGCCCTGGCTCTCCTGAAAAGTCTCCCAGCACAAGTCATAGGAGGGCAGATTTTTGACTTGCGATTAAAAATAAAATCACCAAAAACTAGAGATCCCTCCACTGCACCCTGTCCCTGCCCCTTCTCCGCAGTTCAGTCATCGCTATCCGACAGTGTCTCGTACTGTGCTGAGAGCAGCGGGGCAGGCTCTCGCTCCCAGATCCTGTTCTGTTGGTGAGGAGCTGCTTGGTTCACAGCAGAGGGGGCACATGCAATCGGTGTTGGTGGTGTACTGCTGAGCATCCGCATAGTCAGAGGATTATAAGGAAACTGAGTTGAGCCTGACAAAAGAAAAATTAGGTTTTCATTGTCATGAGGATACTTGCTGTTTACAGCTTTTGTAGGATGAAGTAGGACAGGATTATTCTACTAAAGTACTCGTGACAATATGAAAGCAAAATGAATACAACATGAAGGGCCAAGTTCACCATTTAAATTCTAGCCAATGATATGCAGCACTGAGTGGGGGTCTGAAAAGGAAGAACAACATGAGTAAGCACATGGTGCGGGCTGCTGAGTTCAGAAGAAAAAGCCCAGGGATGGATATTTAGTTAAGTCTTTAAGTAGCACGTATTTCAATGGAGAATTCAAGTGGAACTACTGAGTATTAAGCTCTAACTGAATAAAGACAGATTACACCAAGAACTTTGACTCTTAAAGAGAAATGCAGAGTACAATTCCCAGAGAGGGAAACAGTGCCTAGGAACTACAGCAGGCCGGGGGACAGCAGCATGCATGTCATCTGTTAAACTTCACTGGGTAGATTTGAAAGTGCACAAGAATGACAAGATTTGCACATTAATAAGAACAGTGCTATCCCTTATCAATTTCTAGGTTAACTGTACCCAAAAAGCCTCCTACAGCTTAAGGAACCCTAAAAATATACTATTTCATCAAGTAATTTTCACATATGGCCTAATAATTCCTTCCCTAAGAGCTGTGGAAAACAGAAATCATTGGTGTAGTCTGTTAAGTTTCCAAACTGACACAACCGATTTGCATGTGGCAAGTGTGTTATAAAGGAAGTTATACTGATAAGTCATATTGATATAATTTATAAATGTCTAGGGGAAGAGCGCATTTGAGATTTTTTCAGTGATGTTTATGTGTTTAACTATTAAATCAAGGATGGGTTAGAATTCTCTGAACCCTCAAATCCATAGCAAATATCCTAGTTTTATTTGAAAAAGATAGTCTGGTTTTTTTTTTTTGAGACAGAGTCTCAAGCTGTTGCCCTGGGTAGAGTGCTTATGGCATCACAGCTCACAGCAACCTCCAACTACTGGGCTCCAGCGAGTCTTCTGCCTCTGCCTCCCAAGTAGCTGGGACTACAGGCGCCCGCCAAAACACCTGGTCATTTTTTGGTTGTAGCTGTCATTGTTGTTTGGCGGGCCCAGGCTGGATTCGAACCTGCCAGCTCAAGTGTATGTGGCTGGCTGGCTAGCGCCTTAGCTGCTTGAGCCACAGGCGCCAAGCCGATAGTCTGTTTTTATTTAAAACTACCATGAATGTAGTTATCAGATGTTTTTAAAGGTTTAAAAATGTGCACAAAATAAAAAATTATTCTAAAGTACCGTTTTCCATCAGTTTGTGTACGTAAAGTAAACCTATAGACAGATGATGGCTTTTAAAAAACATTTCATTCCTCTTCACTTTTTTGTTTTTTTTTTTTTTTTGGAAAGAGACAGGGTCTTACTCTGTTACTCAGCTTTGAGTGCAGTGGCCCAATCATAGTTAACTGCACTCTTAAACTCCCAGGCTCAAGCGATCCTCCCACCTTGGCTTCCCCACTGTATCTGGCCCTAGATAATGGCTTTTTAGCCGTTCTTCTCATTTCCCAACTTTGTGATTTTTAAGTATTTCTCTAAGAACTTTCTCTAAGCATGTCTACGTGAAGGCTAAAAGTGAGGTTCTCTTAGGCGTGGCCCTGTGCATTCAGATATAGTTCATGAAAGAGTTAAAACTGTAGACTTACTTGCTTTGTACATAGTAAATATTGACTACTGGCATAATATATAAGAGTGAAATTACTTTATCATAGCTCCTTCTATGTTTGTATTAAACAAAACTTGGGTTCTTAAAATTTGTGAGGTTTTTCGGCTCGGCGCCTGTGGCTCAACGGGCTAACGCGCCAGCCACGTACACCTGAGCTGGCGGGTTCAAATCCAGCCCGGACCTGTCAAACAACAAAATTTGTGAGGTTTTTGCATTCAATTTCTATTTTGGAAAGTAGAACTTATTAATAATACAGAAATAGGTATATAATTTTCCAAACCATTAAAGTTGCTGATTTTTGGAGAATAACCAAAGCATTCCTATAAAGTGCTTTGTCTCATTTTCTAGCATTTAAACTAGGCTCCTCACTGGCCAGGTTCACTCTAGGAGACTGAGGCAGGTGGATTACAGGAGTTCAAGACCAGACTAAGCAAGAGCAAGAGCCCGTCTCTACTAGAAATAGAAAAATTAGCTGGGTTTGGTGGCAGGCACCTATGGTCCCAGCTACTCAGGAGACTGAAGCAAGATGATTGCTGGAGCCCAGGAGTTTGAGGTTTCTGAGAGCTATGATGATGTCACAGCATTCTACCCAGGGTGACAGAGTGAGACTCTGTATCAAAATAAGACAAACAGGGCAGCGTCTGTGGCTCAGTGGGTAGGGAGCCGGCCCCATATACCAAGGGTGGCGGGTTCAAACCCGACCCCGGCCAAAGAGCAACAAAAAATAGCCGGGGGGCAACGCTTGTAGCTCATCGAGTAGGGCACCGGCCCCATATACCGAAGGTGGCAGGTTCAAACCCGGCCTCAGCCCAACTGCAAAACAGAAAAATAGCCATGTTGTGGTGGGCGCCTGTAGTCCCAGCTACTCGGGAGGCTGAGGCAAGAGAATTGCTTAAGCCCAGGAATTGGAGGTTCCTGCGAGCTGTGTGACGCCACGGCACTCTACCGAGGGCGATAAAATGAGACTCTGTCTCTACAAAAAAAAAAAAAAAAATAGCCAGGTGTTGTCGTGGGCACCTGTAGTCCCAGCTATTCTGGAGGCTGAGGCCAGAGAATCGCCTAAGCCCAAGAGCTGGAGGTTGTTGTGAGCTGTGATGTCACAGCACTCTACCAAGGGCGATAAAGTGAGACTTTGTCTCAAAAAAAAAAAAAAAATAAAACAAAGAAACTAGGCTCCTCACCTGTTGAAGAGGGCCTGTCTTCCCAGGCCCACCCTGGCGTCTGCCTATGGTAATCCCCTTCTGAATGCACGGAGGAGACTGAAGAGGGCCGTTCTGTTCCTAAGTATCCTTGCCCAGGGATAGGAGATTTAGATTTCCTACTATTTGACTTGCTGATCAGCTTTGGTTTGCAAACTCCTAAAAGTGAATTCAAATTAAATTTTTAATTATTCATACATAATATTTAAGTTATCAACTTAAAAATCTACTAAAATGCTAATGATTATATAATGCTAAATGTAAAAAGCAGAATAGTAAGTAGCATGAAAAATTCAGATCCTTGTACTCCATATAATAATAAATAACAGGTATACCTTGGAGATATTGTGGGTTCAGTTCCAGACACTGCAATGAAGCAAATATTGCAATAAACACTAGTCTCACTTCTTTTTGGTTTCCCAATATATGTGAAAGTTATGTTTACACTGTACTATAGTTTGTTAAGTATGCAATAGCATTATGTTTAAAAAAAAAACCCCAAGGTATATACTCTAATTAAATAATATTTTAATGCTAAAAAATACTAATCATCTGAGCCTTTGGGGACTTGTAATGATTTTGCAGGTGCAGGATCTTGCCTCAATGTTGATGGCTGCTGACTGCATAGGGTGGCAGCTGCTGAAGTTTGGATGACTGTGGCTATTTCTCATAATCAGACAATAATAGCGCCAGGTGCAGTGGCTCACGCCTGAAATCTTAGCACTCGGGGTGGGGGTGGGGGGGCAAGGTGGGGGTACTGCCTGAGCTCATGGGTTTGAGACCAGCCTGAGTAAGACCAAGACCTCATCTCTAAAAATAGCTGGGTGTTGTGGAAGGTGCCTATAGTCCCAGCTACTTGGGAGGCTGAGACAAGAGAATCGCTTGAGCCCAGGTATTT